>JAHZMV010007149.1:0-18287 GCA_027743765.1 Coecobrya sp. COE2
CGGTGTTATTTATACATATCTATTTTATACCTATATGTAATTAATTAGCCTTAAGGAATAATGCTTCGGTGCAAAAATAATGTTCCGTTTGTCTGAGCATGCATGTGTGTAGTTGTGTGTGCTTGTTCCACAAATATTTCTTTGAATCTCCTTTGCGGTTGTAAAAGTCGTTCCGGCCAAGATTGTCAACGTCTCCCCCAATACATCTCATTCAGCTTGCCAAGAAAGAAAGCCAGACGCAAAGAACATCTAGGTACAAACTCTGAAAAGGAGTGACCATCAGTAGCAAATTATTGGAGTTAAGAGTTGTTTTTGCCTGTGCACTTGAAAGACAGCCTTTAGAAAATAAGGACCTTTAAAGTAAGCTGTTCAAATAGGACTTAAAAAAGAGTCATGTTCATGGTTAAAATCCATCCTTTTCCCCTCTTTTAGCCCATCTTTTCTTGAATGACTACACTCATCAGACTTTACCTTTGCCTTGATCTAAGGCACGCCTACACACTCCTAAACAAAATTATGCGATACATTTATTTCAGCTCTTTGTTCGGTGGAGAAAGTAGAAAAGGTAACTGACGAAAGGAATGACAAAACTCATTTCATGAATGCAGACTAGTAAACCCACACTACTTTTGGGTAAGTTGGCGACAAATGGATAATTTTTTTAAACAGTTCATACAGATAGAAAGGAAAATAGTTTGTTTTTGTCCTTCCATCGTCTGGACGTAGATGTATGGAAGGCGGGGGATGGTGCCACTTTCGTTAATGCAAAGTCACTTCACGTTGCACAATAGTGTCGTAGCTTGCATGTAATCCCGTTGGACTCGTAACTTTGAAATTGACCAGTTAGATTAGAACGAGCCAAGTCTGGCATGAAACAGCAATTTTACAATTTCATGTGTGAATTTCTTATCCTTGAACACCATTTTTTTCACATGGGAAATGTTAGAATGCAATGCATGGCTTTATCTTCATCTACTAAAGCATTTCTCGGGAGAATACAAAGCATAATGAACAATTAAATCTGTCTCTCTGAGATTTCAGAAATTACTGGGGAAAACGTGTATTTTCCCCCAACTGGTCGGGATTGCGCAACGAATGGAAATGTTTTACATTTTTAATCACTTTCTCTGTTTGTGTACTTTTTAATTTGCAAACTTATACACCCACTTACTATATTACGAAATTGGTAAACTGGAAAATTGTTACTTATCCCTTTGCATAATATCTGAGTGGTAAAGCTGTTATTAAACTAACTAAAAAATACATAATAAATTTATTAGCCATGAAAGCTAAATTTAATAAACAGTGTACCTTACATTATCCACTGTCCACCAGTCAGGCTCTCTAGAGAATATGCCATGATTACAGAAAGAAACCTTTATGAAAGCTGCTGCCCTCCTGCAGTTAATATCCAGTTGTTATATAAGTTTTAATATTGGTACTACTTACAAAATTCAAACATTATTTTTATCTTCAAAGCTGCATTATATGAATTCCAATTATTTTCTGCTATTATCATTTATTATTTTTCTTATTTATAATCATACGTCAAAGGCATTCTCCAAATTGCCTATGGTCCTTTCTCTTGCTTACTTTCTCTGTAAGAATTGCTAAATATCTTAGATGTTCTAACTATACGAGAATTCGGATTAATTCCATTTTTGAATTTTGGATTGGAGGCCTCATTGAAATTCATAGGGTGAAAATTCAGGAAAATGATAAGAACATTCATTAACCTTTAAGCTGTTTATGATAAATGCTAATGTTGTTATCCATATGGAATGGTAGACTAAATTTACTGTTAATATGACGACACGTCCCGACAAAAAGTATGTGGATTCGTAAAACGCATTAAACCGTCTAATAACTGTGTTGGCAATATCATTATCATAATTCCCACTTTCTCATATTTGGGGAACGTTGATGCATACAAAACTTAGCAGAAATATTAGGCAATATTTAGAAAAGATGGTGCGTGTGGCGACTGTGCAATAATCAAAAGTAGGATCTTGGCATGCAAGGCTGATAATCAGAATGAACACGCATACTTGTGCAATGTCCTTCAGGCCAACTCTTATCAGTTTAATGTAGAATGTACTTTGCTATTATAATATGCTTTCACTCTTCATCACCAGAGAAGATAGTGTCAAGCAAAAAAAAGAAAATTGTCTGTTCACTCCATTTCATTGTACCAGTTCTTAATAAAACGGAAAAAAAGTTTACCTACTCAAAAGCACTAATGGATTTACAGAGTTAGGCGTAGCATAGACCTTGATTATGGAGATTGTGATTTGAATATGAATATTATATGATAAATCAGTAATTTTTTGGATGCTTTAAATTGCATGCGTTTGATGATTTTTTTATTGTAACAGAAATTACATAAATGTTTGTGAGTCTTGAATGTTTGAATTATAGCTTTAAGTTGAACAGTGAAAAATGCGCATCGTTTTTTTGAGGAAGGAAGGAACGGGGATCTAAACTCCAGATCAATTGGTCCAGATCAGTCTAAACTCCAGATAAATTGGTCCATTTGATGAATAGCTTGATAAATAACTGCGATGGTGTAATGTTCAAGGAGATTTTCAGAGAAATTCGAATGTACTCCGGTGTAATCGGATATGACTTGTTTTTGCACAATAACAACAATCAATGCATTGAGAATAGATGTGTGGTTAACCTTATTCATTGTCAGTTTTTACTGTGAATCTTTTGTAAGTTAATGACAATAAAATTTGCATAATAAAAAATAAAAAAGCACATAAAATCAAAAATGTTATTGTTTAATCTACGATACTGAGTATAACTATGTAATTGTATCTAATTTATGATTGTGTAAGTTTAAATAATTTTAATAAAGCAGTGCAGGGTTGTTAAAGTTAAATTAATTTGTACTATGAATTTGTTTGCGAGGTGATGATGATAAGAAGCTTTAAACTACTGAAATAGGATACTTGAATGGAAGTGAAACATTGTGAAAACGGACAGAATGACTTGATAAAGCGGAAGGATGACAATGACAGTGCTATTTGTTGCCACACAAAAAGTTAATGCTATACGCTGTACATAAATATATGCTGTATGTGACAATTATAATTTATCTGACATGAAAACTTTTGTTTGTAATATTTACTATCATATCATTTCCGGAGGCGGATCCCAGTTGCTTTCAAGCTGTGTAACTAAGACTTTTGAATAAATTCAAGTTTTTTTGTTTCAAAGGCTTCTGTTATTTCTCAGAAAATCTATACATATTTTGTTTCAAATACAAGATATTTCCTGAGCGCTAGTGGCACATCTGCGTATAACACGCCAACGCCTCTATCATATCATATTTTAATGCCTACAATACGGCAGATACGGCAACGTGTGTATTCGACATTCGGTCCGCTTTCAAAGACAAAAGTAGCAGCAAAAGGTTCATATTTTCACTGTAGCTTTCCTTCTTATAAATTCAGCCTACGTTTCTCCTGTCAATTCCTCCCACTTAGTAAGTAGGTTTGCTTACATTTTTCCTACGCTTTCTTGTTCATTCTATTTAGGCTTTCACTTATGTTCCCGTTCCTTCACACTTGTCCGTTCCTTTGCGGGACCCAATGGACTAAACGAGTGAAGACCATGTGTGAGTGTATTACATTGCTTGAGTGAAGTTGTTGCTTACATCTTTTAAATTGATATGCTGTCTGCAGAGCAGGAATCCTTTTTCTCCAAGAAGCAAAAAAAAACATTTTCACTGCTCTCGTGAAATAAGTCAAATGTTTGAGAAAGTGTTCGTATAAACAAGTGATGGGGAAAAGGTGGCTATAAGTCCAGCAGTGTACTTGAGGTTGGTCCAGGCGTGTGCAGCACGAAACATTTTCTGCTTCTTGTTGTTGAGCAGAGAAAACATTATAATAATAATAACAAGCATCATCATCATCAACATTCTACACAAAGCATACGCAACACATACAAACAAAATGCATGCCTGGAATTACTTGGTGGTTTTATTATATTTATTCCGCAACGAGATTATATACTTTGTATTTGTCAGGCTTGAGTTACTCCGTGCTACCATAAAAGGCAACAAGAAAATATGAAGAGATACTAGATGTATTTATTTATACAAAAGGATGAGGTAAAGGAAACGGTTGGGAAGTTAACTCTTTCTCTGGAGGCACACCAGCAGGAGCTGGAAGGGAAGCATTTCTGTGAAAATCTTGCATTGTTGTTCATACTACAAAATTTCATATGAAACGTGGCTTACATTTTATTTTAGAAATACAAGCACACTTGTGTTCAGTTTGGGTGATGTGGGTCATACCTAATGGGATGACAGTCGTCATGTATGTATTTGTAGAAATGATGAAGATGATAAGAAAAAAGAAAGAAAGGGACATAAGATACATATCTGGTTCAAAACTTCACAAATCCCACGTTTGACTGGATGATATGCGGAAAGAAGTAAGCTGGGTGAAAACACGGTTGGCAGTCGCTAAATGTAAGTAAAATGGAGAGAGACATGGACGTCAACGTAGCTCTGGAATTGCCAAAGGCAGTGAATAAATCTTATTGCATATATCTACCGTCATGTTGTCACCAAGTCCCCAACTACCATATCGCTCACTAAAGAATCTGCCTACCTCTTTTGTGCATTTTCTTACTCGCATGTCATTTTAAAGAGTACTCAAGTACATTATTGTGATAACACTTGTGACAGAGAAAAGAAATTTTTAGGAAACGTGGGGTAGGTTTTGATAAGGAGAAACTTTTGTTATACCCGCTTTAGTCGTCACTTTTAAGCGGATTATAGTAGTAAATTAAGCAACGTTGATTTAATCACAGTGGACAAATTTCTTTAATGAATGTAGATAGACAGATAAGACTTTATTCAGGATTTATGTACCGTTACATATAAACGTACTATTAACTTGCTGTTACGTAAAAAGATCAATGTCCAACTATACATTAGCTTGACAGTACCAAGTTTCAGTTTGCAGCTTATTTTGAAATATGTAAATGTATATAAATAAATTTTCCTTTGTGATTGCATTAGAATTTAGGATCATTGATGGAGTACCATAACCAAAATGAATTGCAAGTAGTAGCGGAGAATAAAATACAAGACCAAAATAACTTCATCCCCCGGGAATTGGTAACTCCTTTTGATGATGACCTAGTGTTTATATATGCTAGTTCTAATCTACATAGCTATGTAGGTACCTATCTACATATAAAGTTTCACCAATATACTCCCACGCGTTCCAAGAAGGGTTTATCCTTTATTCCCCTCGGGTGGACTTAAAATGGATTTTGATCTAGGTTGATCAGCAAGGTATCTGAATGATTTCAAAAAAATAATCAGTCCACCCGTTTTGATTATTGTACACACGGACAAACGGATGGTTCGATCCTTCGCAAAAAAAATGGCTAGCGTTACTTAATAATTGATTGTTAAGGCAAGTGAATATACATATTACGCAATACAAATGATTACTTATGTATATACATACTTCCCACGACACGAAGCGTATTAACTTTTAATTTGGTAACAAAATAAGGTAGATTCTGGAATTAAATTAAATGGGAACCCAAATAACAAGGTAATGTTTAATCTTCAATACTGATGAGGGTTCCATTCTCTCGTCTCAAAATGTTTCCTTTGAAAGGGCAAGTTGAAGCACGGGAAGAACTCTAATGGATGATAGATCCGCTAATACCGCCTACAAAAATAAAATACACAGGGCAGAGATTATATTTATCATTATCTTACACATACAAGATTAAACTCATCATGAAAGAGTGAGGCTTGATTATGATTAGCAGTGAAAGCGGACAAAATCAACAATTTCCTTGTTTGGGTACACACGTGAATATTATGGATTTAAAAAATGTTATGCAACATCGACAAACATCCTACTGCAGAGGTATATAATATGCAATCCACTTTACTTTAATATGTTTTACTGCAGAGAGGTAGAAGGGGGAGGGGAACTTACGTCAACAGTTTGTGGCAGTTGAGCCTTCATCAAGTTGTCTTTCCGTATAGATAGCACTCCCATGGCAAAAAGTGGTAAAATCTGAATTGAGTTGTATGCGAGGAGAAGGTCCCACAGTTGAAGTACTTGTTCTGCCGGTAAATAGCCACTGAATGCTTTCATCAGCCACTTGAAAACAACACGAAGGCTGAATTCATAAAAAAAACAAGCAAATTTAATGCTTTTCTTTCCAGATGTGTGAGTGGATGTCATTTAAAGCGATTTGCTCTGACAGACTGGGGATCAGTGGTCTGCCTACAAGATCAATTGATGTGTAGTTACGCAAAAACGGGTTATCTATGTCATGCAACAAAACAATTTGCGCGCTAATGTGTTAGTAGTAGTGATAATAATAAAAATACAGTAGCCTATCTAACAAATGTTTAGAGCTGAAAGTCACAAAGCTAGATTGAAAGCAGAAATTGAAATTGAAACTGGCATGCCTCCGGACTATTGGAAGCTGTAAAATTAGGAAAGCGTTTGGCAGCGGCTTAATGTCGGTTTTATGAGAGAGATGAAATTGCAGGGAAATGACAATGCACTGGTTTATCATATATATGTAGGCAGCTAATTTTTCTAGTATCATAAATTCATCGCGTGTTAATTTTTTTCATACCTTTTTCTAAAATAAAAAAAAACTTAATTTTTGGAAAGAGTCATGAATTTTTAATACCAAAATAATTGGTTTAGGTAAGCACATTAAAGGGCTTATTTTCTGCATTATAGTTTTATCCATGTGAGTAGTCTATCCATCCATGAATAGTCTGATAATTATTTTCATAATTAACTCGAGATGCTGAGTTATTATGTTCATTGGTATGGGAGAGATCTGATTTAAGATAAGGGACAAAATTAGTTTAAAAAGGTTTAAAAGAACAAAACAATTGCTTTAGAAGTATATTTTCATCGCTTTGAAAGTAAAATAAAATAAATTCATGATCCAAAAATTAATAACTCTGGTATCAAATATTCATAACTTCTTGTCGAAAATTATTTTTTTTATTTTAGAAAAGGTACGAAAAATAAATACTAAAGTGATGAATTTATCACACTTGAAAAAAATATTCTCTATATGTATTGTACTGTCTAAACACATCAGAACTCAAATCTGACTGGAGAGAGTACATGACGCATATACATCAAATTTTCATTGACAAGGTATTAAAATAGCACATTACAGGTCGGGTTGCCGCACAAGTGACACATCACAGCAGTTACCAGAGTACAAATCAGTATTTGACGTTTTATGAAACTTTTCATAGGCTATTAGGCAAGATGTACCTAATAGTGAGCTCTAGGCAGTCAATGTTTAGCTATTTCGTACAAATGTGACACTATTAGCAGAAAACAAAGGGCTTAGAAAAGAATGTTGCTATCAATTTAATAGTGTCATTTAACGCACATTGGTGAAAGGCAGCTTTTTCTCTTTTATCTCTCATCATGTCTGTTGGATTCGCTATTTCTCTTCATACAAATGATATCATTTAATTTTGCATTTAAGCGTTAAGGAAAGTAGGAGTTTATTCTACTTGAGAAGGAGAACTTTGAGGAAAAGGGACCACTGCTTTCTTTATGGCCAGAAGTAGAGTCAAGTGCGGCTTGAGGAAAAATGTCATGTTCAAGAAAAGCTCAGAATGTGGTTTTCAATCGAAGTAGTTGATGATGAGAAAAGCCGATACATATGTACATGCAAAAGTATTTGTCAGGAGTACGATTACGATGACACTTGAGAGAAAATGAAAGAAAAAAAATTGGATTTTCTTCTCACCAAGAATATGATCCTAGAGCTTCAGTTCCAAATCCTAGGAAATGGAGTAAAAGGTAATGATGAAACTAGATACCCAGTTATATTACCAAATTTCCTTAGTTCTGGTATGGAAAAATAAACAGAATGTCGGGTCTTCCATGTCCAGAGGACTAATGTAGATAGATTCGAGTTACTAGGAGGAATTGCATAGGTGTATCTAAACAAGTCACCACCGCAAAAGCACGTCCGAGTGCTGCTTCCATGATCCAAGGTTGAATGTATGACGTTCCCTGAGCTGGAAAAAACTATTTCAAGGAATGTGAATTGTTTTCAGTGAGAGAAAAAGTTGTATGTATGTTTTCTCGGCATTATAAAGCTCAATAAAGCTGTTGTATCGAAATACAACACGACCAAGTAAACCACTTCACCACACGCCCCCGGTGTGATCCTTGTTGGTTTATAACATTATCCGTCTAAAAGGTCTCATTTACTGGACGTAAATAAAATGACGGTTCAGTTGACTGTTCGTCAAAGCCGTAAAATGTTTTCAAAACACCTATTTATTTCCTCATTTTTCATTTATTTACGTCTTTCTTATAATTGCACAAAACTCCTATCCAGTAATCTCATGTCAGATTCAGGTTTCCAGTGGGTGTTGTTATCTTAGGGAAAATAAAAGGCCAAAAGCTCACTGTGTATGTAGCTAGCATTACAAATTCGTAGAAACCTTTTTAACTTTTATAAAGCGCAGCTCAGAAAGGTGCGTGAATTCAAAGGATTTCTTGCTTTTAATTTCTAAAAATAATACGTATACATAATAAATATATATTTAATTAATAATGGTTACATATGCTTGAACGAAACGTCTACCCACGCCAACTTTTTTACTTTGAATCTAATTAAAAAATTTAATTGAGGCGCAAATATACCAATGTTGGGTATCCAGACGTACTACAGGTGGCAGTCATAAATGCAGTTTAAGATACTGAAGAAATATATTCCAATATTTAACCTATTTGACTTGCAAAAACGGAATCTATTTCAACATTTTACTTTTGTCAATTAGACTAAAATCTGCGTACAGAGTTGCTTTACATTTACCTCAATGAAAAACACTATTGATTTTTGGAGTTACAAGCTGACCAAGTAGTTGTGGCATAGACGACAAACTTTACTCCTCATTATAAGCAAAATTATATATAGGTACCTAATCTGGTACGGGATCAAAAAGAAGCCGGCTTGGTTTGTTGGAGAAAGCAGGTTGATTGAAACTGGGAGAAAGCTTAAGTATTATGCTACCTCAGTACTCACTTTGTTCCAGGTATATTTTCTTTGATAACGGGATGGATGACAAAGAAAATGTTTCGTTATTACGGCATGGTTTAGAAAAGCCGTCCCACATCTTTCGTTCTAGTTATTAACAAGAATATGAAACAAAGTTTTATTAAGATACTAGGTCGTGTTTGCTCTTTCCTGATAGTTTCCTGTTTTTCTCCATCATCTTCGACTTACCATACATAATATATAACTAAACAACTATTGCATGCTAGGGAATTAGTCAACTCGTAAAACGCGGAGCATAGGTGAATTCCGCCTACTTGTACATTTCGCCAATGCTTATTATAAACAAAAAGACCCGTTTGCCTATGGAGTGGAAGATTAAAATGATTACAAATAAAAGATTTTTGTGCACCTGCTCTCGTAACAGTTAATATTAGGATGTAATTTTTCATCTTAAACATATAGAGCGGGAAATACATTCGGTTGAGATCCCTTTTGTGCTGCTCATGGCAATAAGGTTGAGCAAAAATGTCGGTTTCTCTGTTAATCAACAGTGCATGTTAAGTATCTCGTTTAGAGCGGGATCTAAAAAATACAGAAATAGAACACGGAGAAAATCGATCGTTTATTTCTCATTGCATTCCATTACCATTTTTTAAAATTAATTTAAACTTTGTCCTTGGCTACCGAAACAACAAAAGGATTAATCCCATTTGAAAATATGCAATCTAATGATAGTTTCATTTCATATAACTCCATAATTTGAACAGAAATCAGATAAAGCCAATTACTATTTAATTTGAACCAGTAATTGCTCAATCATATTCATAATTATATTATACTCTAAACTTTATCATTTATGTATTATTAAAAAATTTTAAAGACGCAATAGACTAGGAAGTGGGACACGTATTGAAATAAAATACCTAGTGAGTAAACAAAAAGTCACGTAGAGATGAAGTTCTCATTAATATTCATATTTTCGAAGGACGGAGAAGGATTATGAAGTGTGGGTGTTCGAGCTGTATGGTTACACAAGGGGCATTTATTGGCACGGATATACACCCACGAAGCAAGCTATTCGACGGAATGGCAACCACAAACTGGGTAGCAGCGAGTTTATGAAACCGATTCTGAGAATTTTTTTTGAAACTTCGTCGTGTAATAATAACCATATCATTATCATTGGCCCTGCATATATTAGAACGTGATAATTTGCAACACTCTACCGCCTTGGGAAAGTGGAACGCAATATGCCCAGTTCATTATTTAACTAATACCTATGCTTCAATTCAGTGCGAACGAATACTAACATAATCATGATCAGACCGACAAGAGTGAAAGATACTGCAGACTGGGAAGAAGGAAGGTTTACATTGAAGCAAAATATTAATTTTTTGCTGCTGCTGGTTTCATTGTTATTGTTAGCTCAACTATTAAATCAGTAAATAATTGTAGAGCCTACTCAGTAAATCTGCATGAACATGCTATATTACATAGTGTTATACCTATCTACTTAGCTACACACATGTAAAAGAAAGCGAATAAATAAATAATGCAAATGTTCGACAAGACTGCAGGAAAGTTTGAGACGAGAAGGTAATATCTAGATAGATGCAGATAAGCAATATCGAAATTTGGTTGGAAGTAGCCAACATAAATAAATGCCTGATAATGCATCCTTATGAGACGGGTGACCTCAAAGTATTTACATATATATTAGACATATTGTTGTAAATATTGAATATTATGAAGAGGAATGTATTAAAACAATGCAATAATGTAACCATACTGTTTTTTACTTTCACCACAATTGTCCTGTTGCTATCTTATCAAGTAAGGTTATATAATCTATGTTATTTGGAAAATTCTTGGTCAAATATCCAATGGTATGACAGGCTCGACTCTTGTACAACTACTTGTAATATTCTATGTTTTATTAATAATATTATGATGAGAAGACTGACTGGACAGGATGAACTAGCAGTTGTAGCTGATTTCACTATCATTAAAGCAGCAGCAGATAACAGCAACATCGGAATTCTCTTTGTTCTGACGACGAACAGCTTCATTTACTCATGACTCATGGACATTCTAGTGTTCACCGAAATGTCTGTTATGCTTCACTGGATTGCTTAGGTACAAGTTAGGAAATCAGCATAGCTTTCCAACTACACAAGCTCCCATTACAGTCATTATTCTTTTAGTCTGATGAAAGTAAAAAGAGCAAGTAGTCTTGTTTGTAGAATCCTTCTTGGAGGACAACAACAGAATAAAGAATCATAGTCTGCCTTTGGAATGGAGAAGTCCTTGTATATAGTATAGTCCTTGGAATAGTAGCCGGGTAGCTTTATGAGTGGTAACCACTTTGTAGTATATGGTAAGTTTGTAGCCAACCTCGTCATTCTTAAAACCAAAAGTTATTCATAACTTTGTTTTGTTTTCTTTGTAGCGTTTCCACTTTCCCTTTATATGCTGTACGATCTTTTCTGTGGGTTTAATTTGTGCCTATTGCTGTTGAAAGAAATGAGGAGATCTAAATGCAACCAAAGACATTGCAGTAGTAAAACGGAATTCGCTACACAAAATCGCAAAATAACATATAATGAATGTGAAAATGGTTTTGAAAATAACTTTCTTTGGTTGTGCAGTAGGAAGGAAGACCGCAATGTGCATTATAGGAAAGTAAATATGTAAACGTATTATCCGGCCGATCTCATTCAAACCGGTGTTCTGACTCTGTCTACATTTTTCCACTCCACATATTTCTCTATACCTGCCTTTCTTTTGACAGTCATTTCTACTTATTTAGCGTTGGAAGGGGAACGGATGTGATGTTTTTTGTCGCTCTTTTTGTTCCACAGCACTCCGTTCTTTCCGCATGTATCTCTTTTACTAAAAACCAATTCTATTTTAGCTTTAAGAGGATCTTTTAAAACTTCTTGGCAGCTTTTACTTGTATTAAAGCCACGATTCAAAGTGCATCCTTTTTCACAAAGAATACCTTTGATCCTTTGCCCACCCTTCATGTTAGCTATCAAATTGTACACTCAGGCTTAATAATAATAAAGAAAAAAGTGGCAATGTATCCTCATGTAAACTTTTCCCTTTCCTTACCTCCGGTTATGTTTTTTATAAATGTACCGGTACACTGCACTGGAGTGATTTTCAAGAAAACCGTGATGGGGAGCAAAAGAGGAAGAATGTATTGCTCAAGGGAGCTCTGCGTCTGTTCCTATAAATGAGACAGCCATCAGCCATCAAGGACACCAAAAGTTATGCTGCTGCTTCTCACTGCGTTGATCGCATTTTCCTATAAAAGATTTACTTTTGCACATGATATAGATGTAAGTATTAACAAATAAGATGAGGATGAGCATCGTGATCCGATAACGATGAGGAACGGCTGGAAAGAATGCTTTTACCGATGGTAGGAAAAAGGCTTATTTCGTGGAACAGCAAAACGAGATTCCACCAGACTACATGGAATATAACATAACGCACTTATAACTCGTTACGCTGTATTGCGTTTCCAGGAGACAAGTTTTATTTTCCACTTATCAGATTGAAAGCATTTCCATCAGGTTTGTACATCCACCGTCTCTGTCATACCCCAATTCTGGCGACGAAAAGTGTCACAACAATATGACAAAACGGAACATCACCGATGGAGGCGAACTGCATGTTTAGGCAAACTTTCAAGATCAATTTACTCATTGCAGATGTTTCATTGGACAGAAGAGAGGAAGAAAGCGGCATAAGATGAGATACGATATTGTCCTAAAGGTCGCTCCAAATCCGACGGTCAAAAGACAATGCCGGTATAAAACAGAGAAAGGTTGGGATAGAACGTAGGTATGTTTTGTACAGTTATGTAATGTATTGGAGAAATTGAAACCATGTCTAGTCTGGAATGGATAACTGTCTACGTTGAACATCTGAGAACCCTTCCAGCCCAGATCCCAACATATTAAAATATTAAAGAATGACATTTTCGATTTACAATCATATTTTCCTACGTCAATGGATGGGATAACAATAGGTATGCTCACTAGTTCAAATAAAACATAGTCAGACACCAAGTGAATGAATAAAGAGAAAATTGAACAATTTTCAAAATAATTTTGCCCTTTTTGACTGAATCCACATCGATTAGTTCCACGTGGTTAGTTTGACTTTGTACGTTGTAGTAGATCAGCACAGTATAGTCTTATTGAAATAGTAATAAACAGTAGCGGAGGGACATGGTGTGTGTATATTTGGATAAGAATTCTTTACCCCGAGCTGGGCCTAGTCTCGGTCGGATAGCAAATCGACCCACATCACCATTACCACTTCTTAACTATCTTGAACATCTATTACCACCATCGTATTCAACAACGTGCCTAATGATGCTGGCGTGCTTCTGTAATGGCATATTTCCCTGGAGATTTTATTATAGAGAAAATTTTGCCGGCTTCATTCATTCTCCTACCGTTGCTTCTGCTTTTCTGTATTCGTCTCGTCGGAATTCTAGGAAGTTACAAATATCCTCCCCGCTCGATGCGGTTGCACAGTGCATTCTACATACATTTATACTGAAGAACTGCAGGCCAAGTCAACATCATCAACTATTTATGGATAAGAATGCATATAAATGTTGATGCTTGAGAGTGATATATATGAAAAAATGTGACCGTTGTGCCTTTGGCTTTGGAAAGCATAATTCTCTTTGTGGAATTCGTAGTTATTGCGAATGAAAAGTAGTAATGCATATTAAATGCGTTGCTGTGGACAATCCAAGGTATTTATTACACTCTCTTTAATGAATTTCAATTTGCATTGCAAACTGGTTTAGCTAAACCAGAGAAATTCAGTTTTCACAATGAATTTTTCGCGTTTTCGACTAAAAACTCATCAAATTGAAATGTCCTTCCCATCATAAAGTGAGATCATTTTGATGCTATAAACTTGAAATACTTTCTTATGAAATACGAGTTTTGCACTTAGATCTGTTAAAAGTTTTAATTGTAATTTGCAATCATATTTTAATAGATGTCATGTCACTCGTAAGGGAAGTTCCTGGTTAAAGGAAAGTATTATGTATAAATGTTTATGAAATAGAACGCCTTCGCTTGCACTCCTACAATTACCAATATTCGTGACAGTAAAAGTAAACGTGTTTGCCTTAACCTTGAATTAGACATGTCAATTTTTATATAAATGTCGATGGATACAGGATGTGGACAGGAAAAATCAATACAAGCTTGGTTAAGAGAAATAAACGAAAACATTGTCATTACTCATTCAACTCCCACCTCCCACCTTTTGGCAATATAAATGACATTTATATTACCTAATAGAAACAATTTCTAATGCAAGAGTGAATGAAGAACATTTACCCACTAGCCATCAACAGCGAAAGTAGTTTTGATAACTACATTGCATATTATTTTTTTAACGAATACTGCATGCGATGAGGTGTGACGAAACTTTAAATTTGGGTCTTATGATAGAATCAGTAATAAGCGTGTAACATTGAAAAGTTGATTGCACAATTGACTTTGCTAATGTAAAATGGTATCACTTTTGATTTTGCTATTTCACATAATAGCTATTTAGAAATCAGCGGTTTATTTATTTTTCATAGTCCCTCCAATTTCTTATTGTTACGTGAAGTAAGGGAATCGCTGTGTATTAATGTTCAATCTGTTAAATGAAATTCATGCATTTTTCTATTTTGGAATGACCATTTTTCCAACAGGCTTATGTAAGCTTATGTGAGCAATCGTCATGCACTCGATTATTTCTTCTTCGATAACCTCAACTAAACCTCTAGCCCGAAGCCTTTCAAAGAAACTAACTCGTAGATTTTTTATTTAGATGAGAACTAAATAGCACCATTAATAGGATTTGTGGTCTGAGGGATGTTCATGATACTATTTTCAATTTAATTAATTGATATCAATGTTTCATAATTATTACATCACAGAGCAAATAATCTGGAACCTAATACAACCCCAAATTCTGAATGATTTTCTGCGGAAAAACCATCACCTGGACCGAAACCGAATCTTACAACATTGAAGCATTCTAGAGAAATCTACGACGAGTTGTTGGTCGTTATATATAAAAAGTAAATTGCTTAGGGCATCTATAGTAAATGGAAAAGTTTTAAATTACGTATTGTTTCTTTACTCTTGAACTTGACTGTTTTTGTTTCAATGCCAATTTGCTATTGCCATGATGTAATGTAGGAAATGTTGTTGACGTATTTATTTATTTGCGAAAGTGGGCCAGTGGGAGACTATATAAATACATATAGTATAAAGGTATTTTTGGAAACACATTTGTGCTTATACTGCAGAAGCATTTCATTTTATATCAACGTGTTCCCTCATACGAAGCAGATCTTATCACGACAACTGCACTTGTAACACCTTCGGCTCTAGTGTGACGCAGAGAAAGTCGGAAAACTTATTGCGTATCTAAATACGTCCTAATAGCGTAAACTCTGTTTTTATAATATTCTTCAACGCCAAATCACGTGAACTTAAAAGATTGGCTGGAACGTGACATCTTTAATATAAATTGGATTCAATGACAAAAGTACCTTTGACAATGATATGCCCAGAAGGCTGACATGTACCAAGCTAGCAAAAGGGACACCAACAAAACATTAAAGGAATCTGGATCATTTACAGACAGTTGGTAAACACGTTCATAACATTTCCTCCCTTTGTCAATAGTAATGACAATTCAATTCCCTTGTTTCGATGATCCCCAAAGTAACACTTTATTGAACTTCACATCTATCATACAAATGTAAATCATACTCAATAGGAGTATGAGCAGTTTATGCGGCTATGATACGTACAATAGATAAATCAAGAGTTAATTTACGTGATTCACAATAAAAGCCCAAGGACAAACCATTTCATCGGAACATACCCATGTTTGTTTGACAACACAGGTCAGTAAGAGCAAAATATTTCAATCTCAGCTAAGGTATATAATTGGTTACCTATTATGTCTCATGAAAGTGTAAAATGAATAAAATCGAACCGCCAATATTAGAACCGCACCTATAGCTATTCCAAGTAGGTGGAATCACAGGTAAGTATGTAAAAGGTGAATGCTGCTTAGGTATATATTCTTATGACTTATTGACTAATTAAATAAATTTAGTCACAGATTCATTATTAGCAAAAGCAAAGACATAATTAGCAAATGTAGAATATGCAGAGGAAATCCATGTTGGATTAATTACACATAGCATATAAACGGGAGTATGTTATATTCTATGGACACTTGGCTGCGCATGACCATTTCTCTCTTTTCAATTATAAAAAACTTTTGCGCAGCTTTCCAAGGTTTTTACTATTTTACCCACTTTCTTTTCCATTTATGTCTTCTTGTAAGCAATGTCTCGGATTTTGAAAGCCCCGTCTGTCACTTTTTGCAATAGTAATTTTGGTACTTTTTGAAGCCATTTCTGTCATCCATAAAAATCATCTTTCATACAAAAAGCCGTTCCATAATTTTTATAGCCATTTCTGTCATTTCAACAACATCCCTGTCAACTCAATAGCCATTTCTGTCATTTAGCGGCAACTTTATGTCAACTAAACTAAACTCATGTTTGTCATTATAAACTTACTTTACTTTGAAAGTATTTTCGTTAGTTCAAAAAATTAGCCCTAGGGAAGCCAATTTCAAGAAGATCCAGGTTCGTATATCCGTAAACACTTTTAGATTCATATAATTCATCACAATTTGACATGCTCGCCTGTGTCCCGTTTTGGGACAACCTTAAGACAACGATAAAAGGCAACAATTTTTCCTTGCCAAATCATTCAAGCCCTAGGGGAAAGTGTGGAACGAAGCACAAATGAGAGCATCTGGCACAATGGTACTCAACGGTGAAAGTGAATAACAACAGTACCAACTAGCAATGATTGAGACATGTTACATTTTAGTATTCAATTCGTCTTTAAATAGTTTACACTACCTTGTTTGCTAAACAGTTTCACCAGTTTGTATCTAAACTTAAAAGGAAAGAACGATGTGTCTAACCAATAATCAAGTAACCTACTACATAAAACATTAATTTGGAAACTGGGATAGTCTGGAAGATTATGTTTGTCCTTCCGTCTGACTCCAAGTTAGATTGATTTGGTTAATAAGTACTCCATACAAGGTTACTACTCCGTAGGGAATATTTGTTAATTTTCAAACCTAGAGATTTGTTGGTACTTATAACTGTGTGGGACGTTTACATTAACCCTAATACATTCTCAAGTTGTTGTCAAACACGTTTAAATTTGCGTATCTAATTTCTTGATCATTCTCATAATGGGTATTTGGTGTATCATGATTCCTTGTACTTCTGAAATAGGCCCAATCTTGCCCTCTCCGATATCCCATATCGGGACTCACATATGAACCATGTAGATAACAACTCTGATAGACAACAATGTACGAGGTGGATATGAGACCAGTGCAGTGAATGCAAAATGTTTTATTGAAAGACCCATTTTGTCAACAGTTGTCGAAGAAAATTTTTACAAGGACTCTTTTGATTTTCTATTTTCTCAGAACAGAGTTTACAAGTTTTATCAGAAAATACTTATAAGACATTGTTCATCCAAGAAAAAATACTCGTTCAAAATTGATATTAGAAGTTTTCAAACAATATGGAGCAAACAAATATGAATACTTGAAAAAGCTATACCTATAAACAAACATATTGACTGGAGCATCCTTGTCTTCAATAGTTTTTACTTAGCATTAGTAACTTACACAACGAGTTTTTACAATGTGTCTGGAAGCCTTCTACCTTAAGGAAAATTTGTGTGCATCATTTCCAATGTCGGATACCCTTGAACAGCAAGAGATAATGTCAAAAAACGATCAAACCTTAAATCTCTAAAAGAAAATACCCACACAAACCACAGAACCGAACAAAAGTTGGATCAATCCATCTGTTAGAGATGTACATACGTCAAGACATTTTTGACAGTGTAGTTTTTCTCAGGGATGCTTGAAACTACAAAGCATTCAGTGGCAGAGGTATGGAACCATCAAGCCAGAAGGACAGGGAATTGCGAAGAAATAAAATTGCCACAAGGAATTCTGACTGTGGAAATACAATGTTGCAAAATGAAGAAAATGAACTTCAGAAGAGGCAAGTGTAAATACCTACTCGTATTTGCATTTTTGTATGTATGTATTTGTTTGTTTCATCAAAGGAGTATTGTATG
>JAHZMV010007150.1:0-22986 GCA_027743765.1 Coecobrya sp. COE2
ATAATACCCGCTTGTTTTCTGTGGCGAAAATTTAGACAAAACTGATTTTAATATAATGTCTTCTGGTTTTCTTCGGCGTAAATTTAAAATAAACTGATTTAAATATAATACCCGCTTGTTTTCTGTGGCGAAAATGTAAACTAAACTGATTTAAATATTATACCTGCCGGTTTTCTGTGGGGTAAATTTAAAAAACTGATTTAAATATAATACCCGTTTGTTTGGGGACGTACATTTAGAACTTAATGCAAAAAAGGATATTATTAGACCCTCCACCAACCAACCCCTTGTCACGCTTTTTTAACATTACAGGATAGGGTGTCGCGCACCGTCCAGACCCCCAACCCCTCCTTTAGAAGTTTCTAAATGTACGTCCTCTTCTATGTGGCGTAAATTTAAACTAAACTTATTTAAATATAATACCCGCCTGTATTCTGTGGGGTAAATTTAAAAAACTGAATTAAATATATTACCCGCCGGTTTTCTTTGGCGTAAGTTTAAAATAAAATGATTTGAATATAATACCCGCTAGCTTTCTGTGGTAAATGTTTAAAATAATTTCATTTAAATAAAAAAACGCCTGATTACTATGGCGAAAATTTAAAATAAACTCATTTAAATATAATTCCCGCCAGCATTCTGTGGCTTAAGTTTAAAATAAACTGAGTCAAATATAATACCCGCTAGTTTTCTGTGGCGTAAGTTTAAAATAAACTGAGTTGAATATAATTCCCGCCTGTTTTCTGTGGCGTAATTTAAACTAAACTCATTTAAATTTAATACCCGCCAGTATTCTGTGACGTAAATTTAACTGTTGTAAATATTATTATACCTGTCGGTTTTTAGCTGGTAAATGAAATGCTGATTAAAACCAATCCAATTTGATAATTGCCTCTGATAATCAGAGGCGTCATAGAAAATAATTAACGTTTTTTGCATACATTTAAAAGAAATCATGAAGTACCTTTCATTGTGCGATCAAATGATTCACATTCCTCTGCAACAGTGTCTCCTAACTCCTCTGGCTACTTCTTTTCTTTCTTCTGCTGTGGTGCTGTCCGTTGAAGACTGGTTTTTAACTTTCATGTACAGAATAGCATGAAAGTTTCTATTTTTCTAAAGATTGTCTGTCTGTTCTATTCGCAAGATAACTGCCGAGTGGAATGAAACTTTTTAATTCTGTTTTGGTAATGGCCAAAGATAATCGTCTATACATATACTCCTATATCGTTAGTTTCTATACTTCAATCTACGGGGCAATGGCTTTCTTACTTTCATGTGCCTCGGCTAAGTTCGGAACTAGCTGTTAACTACAACCGTTACAACTTCTACTGTAAACTCATAAATGACAGACTATGTCAAGAAAGATATCATTCGTCTATGTATATTATAGAGAATAGATACGTAGACCTTTTGAAACTGACAGTTACCGTTTAACGGCAATATAGATTTCAAAAGCATGGGGTGACTGGAGACAATATTTGCGAAGCATTGTGTTGACTTTTAAAATATTGCTAATAAATATACATAGCGTATGGAAATTCCACATTTTTTCCTTAAAGAGCACTAATGTAAATTCATCAGAACAGGAAGCATTTTCATGTGGCATTCTTAGATATGTACTTTCTCCACAAGAGAAAATGACATCACTGATCACAGTCGTCATTATGGTACCATATCGGAACACTGTGATCTACAAAAACGTGATCGATTACTAATAAATGGTGAACAACATTATATTTTCGGATATAATTTTTACGGCAATTTTGATAAATACAATATTATGCTATTTGTGTATGTACATAACTCATATCCCCAGGTGAAACAAGTCGCAACCGCAAGTCTCGCACAGGATTTCTCCTACTATGTACATACTTCAAGTAGTTAGGGTTATGTACAATTTGTAATGAGTAACGCAACTAGGATGTCGTGCGAAGACAAAGAGGAAAGATGTGAAGAGTAAGAGAGTATTTTACTCGTTACGCGTTAGATGGCTCGTGAACGTATGTTGAAGACTTTGTATGAACTATGAAAATTTTGGGTTTTTGTCTCATGTAAGCCGTGTACCTCGTTGGACAAAGAAAAAGAAAACATTTTTTTACTCTGGTAGATCGGCACTACACAGAGAACTGAAATACATGAAAGCCGGCAGAGTTGATTTAAGAGTTGCAAATTGATGACTTGGATATGGTCTCAGGATTGAATATACTAAAAAAAAAGTTGTATTTCTGTTAACACAAGCACAGCATTTTTTTCTCTTTAACATTAAATACGACATGACTTATTCATGAACATGATTATGAATATTATCCTACTTACTAAAAAAACGTACAAGTAAGGATATTCCTTATGGCATTATATTCATTTTCTTCATGACTTTGTTTTTTTAGCGTCACTTAAAACTAAATTAAAAATGATGAGTGAATTTCTTTATTCTATTTAGGGATTCAGCAGAAATACCTCCAATAAATGTTATCTAGTAAGAAAGGTGTGTATGCTTTTTTTAAACTTGCTATCAAGCATGACACTTAATAATGTTTTCATTTGCATATTTTACAACATGGAAAGTGTCTGTTTCCTGAAAATGTTGATAGAGTGTTATGGATGGACCCATAAAGAATATATTTCTTCTTACAGTTACCTACTCCTGTCCATCCGTACATTTGCATAATGTGTACCAACAACACACACATCACAAATTGTTCGGAAAAGCAAACCTGCTGCTGGTATAGCATATTATAAACTCGATATTCTTGAAATTGGATCAATACTTAATTATCAGCATGTCACGAAATGTTCTGCAGCCTTTGCATATTATCATATTATATCTATACATGTGTATTTGAGCGCAGTCAGTTCAAAAGAATCCAGTGTGTAGGAAAGGAATCATGAAGATGATAAAATATGATAAACGCGTATAATACATACATATAAAGTAGCGCGCCGAGCCCGTAATAATATTGATGACGAAGGTGAAGCAAAAAAGTGATATGTGATGGGAGTGCGATGTGTGGAGTATTCAACAAAAAGATGATGGACTGATGATGAACGATCGATAAAAGAGTCCAGTCCAGTGTCCAGTTCTTCATCGATGAAGAAATACATCTCAAATACTGTACTTGACTCTAATATTTGTTCATCAAACGTTTCCTTTGAATAAAGTGCAGCGATTAAGTTGGCTAATTGTAAAAGTCCATTTCATTATCATTATCATTTCTCTCTCTGGCTGTCCAGTATGCCCAGCACCACCAGAGGAGTAGAGAGGGATAGAGAGCACCCATATCATATCCATAATCCATACACTCCTGCAAACACAGTCACACAAAAAGGTATATTTATGATGATGAATGGAACTGGACTGGAATGAATAGTTAGGCAAATATAGACGTATTTTTTGGGTAGAAATTGATGGGGCATATGTGTGTATGTGAGTATTAAACAAACGCACACACAAACATTGAGGATGATGATAAGAAATAAGTTTTCTGATGACACACGGCACGGCGGCGGTCGATTTTACTGACATTTTTCCTATACGTTTCCCCTGAACATGGGTATATCATAAGAAAAAGAGAAAAACGGTCGTATTACCTATAAAGTGACACGACAGTCACAAGGAACAAACCAATACTCAAACCCATAAACATTATTTCATTAAAGCTAGTAGATATGCGTGGTGGTGGTGGTGGCCGTTTAGTAAAACTTATGAAATGTGTAGATGATTTTCATGGCATGGTATGTAAATAAAGGAAGGAAACAAAGTCAAATATGAAAGCTGGCGAGAGTAATGCATCGTTGATAGTTGATTGTACATGAGAAGTTTGTGTGAGAGAAGTCTTTTTCTGCGTGATACAATACAACATACTACTTACTATAATGTCATGGATTATGTGTGCCTTCTTCTCCTTTACTTCCCCTCTCTCCCGTTTCTCTCTCTCTCCTTTCGTCTGCTTCTCTCTTCTCTCTTTCCACAGCTTGTTCGGCTTTCTGTTACCGCAACAAGACCCTACTGATTCAAAACTGAATCTGACTTGGCTAACGCTCCGTTTTCTCCTTATTTTGTGCCCTGTTCCACACGGTAGCGAAGATAGCGGTAGCAGAGGAACAGCGTTATAACGCGCTGTGTGTGTCTCTCTCCGAATGTATGTGCCATACTGCTTTTTATCCTGCTACTTGGAAATATCTCTGTGTACTATGTTGCTGGTTCTCTCTGCCACTGGCTTCTTCTCTGGCGTGTATTTCAGATGAAACTGGGGTACATGCTATTAGGAAAGTAGTAAAAAGAGAGGAGATATAAGAGTGTTTGGTGGATGTGTGTATGAGTATGTTGTTGTCTGCGTGTTAGTTTAGTTTGTGTAAGTCAGTCCTTCCTGTGGCACATGGTTCTCTCTCACTTCTCTCTCGCTCTAGTCATTCTCCTTCCTCTCATCAAAGTGGAGCAAGTATTAGAGTTCTCTCTTGCTGGCTGTGTGTATGAGGCTGAATTGGGGAGCCTGTGCGGGAATGAGAAGAGAGGCGGGGCATCTAAGCCAAAATGGTCGGGACGTTGAGCTAGTGACTTCTTTGTAGTTTGAAGAGTGTAGTGGCAGTTAGGGTGCTCTTCGTAGTGTTCAGTTTTCCATCATCTCTCTTCTCTCGTTCATTCATTCATTCAGTTACTCAGTCAGTCTTCAGCGTACGTAAAAAAAAATTTTCTTCGTCTTGTAATAAAATATACACTGTAATTGATTGTGTATCATTAATATCTCTCGGATAATTGTATTTAATTATTATCTTATTATAGCAGTAGTAGTTTACAAACTTGACTACATCTTTTTCATACGTTTCATAAGTTCCCGTAACGTCAAGCAAGACAAAAAATATCTTTTGTGTGTGTAGGGAAAATAAAATAAAAGGACATCATCATCTTCCTCATCGTCTTCTTCTTCTGCAAAAACCTTACACATCTTCTTCTTTCCCGAGACGTCAAGACATCTTTGCATTTATTCCTCCTTCTGTCTGACAGGGAGAAGCAAGAGATAGAGAAAAAGAGTCGTCCGTCTGCTCTGCGTGCCGTTGTTGTTGTTCCTGCTGCTGCTTCTCCTCTAAAATAGGAAAACAAAGTTGCACACAACTTAATTCATATTATATACACATATAGGTAATACGCAAGTATCACTTCGCATCATCATCATCCGTTTTCATTCATCCTTTCATTCAGTCAGTGCTTCGTTTTGTCTCGTGGTCTCTCTGTCTCTCTCTTTCTCCCTCTCTCTCTCTCTCCACACAAGCCTGTCTTTTTTTTCCACTTCTTCATGCACTTTTTCCAGGAAAAATAGCAAAACAAGCAGCGGCATTGCATTTGTGTGTGCTAACTGAATAATAAGCAGAGAGAGAGATATATAGAGACATACAGTGTGCAAAAGTAGAAAGTACAGAGGAAAGAAAGGGGAAAATAATATATAACACGAGAGTAGTGTCAAGTGTTCTCGCTTTTCCATCACCCAATCTCCAAACCCAAATATCATACACAAACAACAACAACAATAACAATCAATATAATAATATAGCCCAAAGATAATAAATTTGTCTCATCTCTCTTTCTTGACAGACGCACACAGATAAAAAAATACAAGAAAAAGGATAACTTTTACATATACATTTTTTTCCACTCCTTTTTTTATATATAAAAAAAGATTTTGATGAGAGCATAATTTTTTTATGTGCATGTACAATAGTGTGTTATATCAACGGGTGCTTTAATTTCAGCAGCGTGAGAAGACTTTTTTCCCTTTGACTTGATTTTAGCAACGTGTTTGAACACATATAACATTTACAATATCTGACGGTTAAGACGGTTACAAAAAAGTATATATATACCTATCTACAGAGAGAAATATATTTGCATCCAAAAAGAGAGAGATACATTTCATTGTTTTCTGTTCTGTGCTAAAGCTCCGTTCTAGAGGACTTTTGTGGTGTGTGGACGTAAAAACCAAGAGCAAATTGTGTGTGTGTGTGAGTGTGACATGTGTGTGAACATGAGTGAAGAGTTGGATTTCGTAGTCAAGATGGAAAATTCATCTGATGCTCTACAAGCAGAAGTACCGAATGATCCTGGGTAAGTTTCTCCCATTGATTTCCTTTTGAGCGAGAATATCTAGAAAAAAAAGACAGTCGTAAGAGACTTCTTATTCTTCTTGTGTGAGCTTTTTTGTTTAAAAAAAATCAATTCGTTTTATGACGATGACTTTATATATAATATGTATGTATGTGTATACATATGTGGAGTGGAGTATATATAAAAAAAATCTTTTTATGCTGGATAAAAAATAAACTCTGGTGATTCATTCACGTTTTCTTGTGTTTTTTTTCACACCTTTTAGAAAAATGTTTATTGGAGGTCTTAGCTGGCAGACAAGTCCAGGTATAAAAATAATTGCATTTTGTTTGCATGCTCTCTCTCTCTATCTCATATATAAAATATTTTTGCATGTTAATATAGATAAGGAGCTTTTTTATGTAAAAACAAATCTATATATAAATTCTTTGCGTAAAAAAGCTATTTTGGATTTTATAGTAGAGAAAAAAAAGGAAAATATATTATTACAGCTTTTCATAACTATAGCATAAAAACTCTTTATTTTTACCAGAGAGCCTACGAGAATATTTTAGTAAATTTGGAGAAATCACTGAAGTCATGGTAATGAAGGACCCTACAACTAGAAGATCCAGGTGAGAAATATAAATATTCTCCTTATGAATATTTTTTTCTTCTTCTGTGTGTCGTATGGAGTAAAATATCGACTGTGCGAAAAAACCATATATACCGAACATATTACTTTGGCATGGTTCAAGTGCATGAGAACATTTACTTTTTTTTTATATATTTATTGTTATTCGATAAGAATATATTGTAATGCATTGCTTGGAAAAAAATATATTAAAACAGTCAGATATAAGGAAAGTATTGTATTGACATGAATGGATTTTTTATCCGAATGCTTTCTAATGAAATATATATATATTTTTTGCAGAGGATTTGGATTTGTCACATTTTCGGATCCTGCATCTGTAGATAAAGTTCTGGCACAGGGAACGCATGAACTAGACGGAAAAAAGGTAATAAGCGCGAAAGAAGAGAGTGTAAAATGTGCGATATTTTCTCCAAACGTATCCTATCAACTTGTCTGCTTGCCTTTTTTTTCAGATTGACCCAAAAGTTGCATTTCCAAGAAGAGCTCATCCAAAGGTAAGTCAAGCTATTACATTTTTGCTATTTCAACATCCATCATTATCCATATCCCATGTTCTTAAGTGAGTACGTATGTGTGTGTTATGCTGCATATTATTATCCATTGTGCATTGTATTCGTGATGAGCCTTCCCATGGCGTGTAGGCGAAGAAGAAAAAAGTAAAGGTTAAGCATTTTACCCTCGAGAAAGGGAATTTGAGCATAATTAGGCTGTTATCCGTTGACTGTGTTGTTGTTATGACTTGGAGGGCTTTGTTGACTTTGTTATGAATGACGAGGAGTACTGACGGCCCTATACTGCGCTGTCGTAAACAAACCAGAAAGAATCAGGGTTTCTCTACAAACTAGAGAGAGAAAAACCCTGATTCTCTCTCTCTCTCTCACTCTGTGAGTCATTAGATATTCTGTGGGAAATTGAAGTGGCTTTTCCTTTGTAGGGATACATGCATGTGTGCACATTAAAGGGGCAAGTTGATTCATTATAGAGACTGCTCGTATTTGTAAGTACACAGCAAAAGCAAATCTATGTATTCCCAGTTAGTGACACCGAGCGTGTCCCTTTTTTATCCGTTGTGCATCCATCGTCTCTCAACTGCATCTTGAGATTTTGTAGAAAAAATAATCCTAATTGGGATGATTTTTAATTACTGTTCTTAAATTATAACATGGTCACATAATAATCTGTCTTGTAGAAATTCTATCTTGTCATAAACCGGCACTAATCCACCTTTCAGTCAGTTTTGGTACGTAATAAAAATCAAGTTTCATGACACCTTTCCTTGTTTCTTGTTTCGTTATCGTAATAAAATTTAAACAACACAAAACCCATTAATACCAGCTAAACGGTTGGATTAGGAATATTACCTTTATGCTTATTGTATTCTAATGTAAAAGTTGACTACTTGCTTACATTTGGTATTCTAAAAACCCTTTTAATGATCTGCCAAAAAGAGTCTGTCTGTCTTGTACTCGTAAAGCATATAGCACACATGACAAGGAAACACAAACAAAGTGGCATTCAATATCCATAAAGTTAACAAAATTCCTTTGATTTCAATGCGATATAACAATATTAACATGTCAGTATACTTATATAGCTGAGCTGTAACTGAGCCTTTTTTGTGTCTACATTCTCACAGTCAATTATACATCAACCTCGCAATGATTTTTTTACGGTCAACAATATTTTTCTCTGTTCTGCCTGGCTGCAAATGAAAATAATAACTTGTATACACGTTATAAAAAAAACTTGCAGTAATTTTTTTTGCACAACGAGCCATGAGCTTTTCCAATATTGAAAATGTTCTTTGCTGATGCAGTTCTCTCAACTTTTGCTGACTCTCTGTGAGTTGTGTTTCTTATGAAAATATTGTTGTGCTGTGCAATAACCAAGGCATGCAAACACACGGCCACTATGCATTTTCATCCTGTCCAGTTCATGGCCACTAACTTAATACCATTCTCGTGTCCAGTTATTCCAGCAGCAGCAGCACAATATTCCATCTTTTTTTTTAAAGTACAGTGTACCCAGCAATGGTCATAATCGTTATCTGATTTCATAATGCCATAAGCATAACTTTTATTGAGCAAAGATTGCTGACCATGTAAGCCCATCAGAGTTTCTATTCACTTAATTTTTACTATCAATTCTCAGCAAGGTGTTTACTGCTATCGTTGCAATACACATTTTGTTTGCAAGTTGGGCTATATTAATTTTTGCAGTTTCAGTTTCTGTTAAAACGGTGAGTCACTACTACTGTGTGTGCTGTAACGCATTACGACCACCTTTAATGAAGTAAAAGATTGCGTTTTTAGTACTCATTTTGAATTAACAACTGGTGTCAATAAATGCAATTTCATGAATCATAATAGTAGGAAAGAATTAAATTTCTGGTGTTTGAAATTGTTGACTCATAGGGCACAAAACTCATTGTCAGTATAAATCTAGCTGTCTAGATGTGTGGAAGCAAGCTTATTCACATATTATTATTATTTCCTCTCTTGACTCATTTTTCTCCCTTTGGAAAAGGAATGAAAAATAATTTCATCACATTTAAGCACAATAATCCCAGCGAGAAATTCTTTTTTAGTGCATGCCACCGCACACACACACAGACATCCCATCCGATTACAATCCCAAAGTCATTTACCATTTACCTTCCTTTCCTCACCTTTTCTCAGCATAAGAATTGTTTGCTGCACACACACACAAAGACACAAAACATTATCGTCAGTATCATCAAGCATGTCTGCCACTGCACTGGATGAACTACTCTTAAAAACATTTTAAAAGTATTTAACATTCCCACAGCTCCAACGCTGTACATAGACCGGCATAAGACACAAATAATATTTTAAAAATACCATAATATGCCATGAACTATGAACATTATGCCTTAACTAACATGATAATAGAATCCTCCCTCACCTTTCTTAAGTATGGATGTTCGTTCTCTACTCTCATCAAATAAACCTCCCTCTTGTCATTACTATAGGATCATTGCATTGTTTAGCATGTATTATTTAAATTATTTTTCAAATAATGCCCCCAAACAGGATATATAAAAGTGTCGACAGGAGCAGCATCCTTAAACCAGGCTGCGTTTCATGATTTTGCTCTGAGCATTTTTCTTTAAACCTTTCTGTGTGAAGGATCAAAAATCAAAAGAAATTACATAGGAAACCGCATTTTTTTCCAAAGCTTTCATAACAACTGAGGTAGCATACATGTGTATATCCTAACACATTCTTAGAGTCATATTAACTCGTCTGTCTGCACAAATCAAAGAAACTTACTTAAGACCAATTAATATGTCAATTGAATCCAGTAAAGTTCACATTGAACTAACAGTCATATTTTTTTATCTACGCGTTCATACAATTTTTAACTGCCTGAAAAAAAGTATAGAGGTATAAAAAACCAAGCATACATATTTTTTTTAACTTGGCACAAAGTACCACCTGTGTGTATTCTCCTGTTTACCCAGAAAAACACACTCTCTCTCTCAACAATCATTAAGCATCTTTCTTTTTTTCAAAAATAATTACTAGAGAACAATATACATTATGCAAACGACAGAGAAAAAAAAGGTTTTCGAATTACTGTTCAACTTCACACGATATATTATTATTACGCATGGCACATATAAATACTATATAGCCAATAATAATCATATCCCCACACACCACCAGAGACAGACACATTTTTTTAGTGCACACCAAGCACATCCCATCCATTCATACATAATACTACTTATATGCTTTTATGCTCTCTTTCTGGCTGTAAATAAAAGTTATCTATCATCTTTTACTCTGATGAATACTTCTTCTGCTTCACGTGGTATTTTATTGACTGCATGGGGCTGACGCAGTGAAACTCATGTGATGAAGGGTCGGTCGGTTGCTTTAACTCTGCTCTTGCTTCTTTTCTTCCTTGTTGTGTGACAGTGCATCCAATATATCTTGTGCCAGCGAGTGTCAGTTCTGTTAACTCAAGTAGATCGAGATCTGGCATGGTTTACCATTTTTCCTGGATATTTCTTGTGGCAATATAGGAATATTATTATATAGATATATAGAGAGAGAGAGTAAAGTGAGTATGTAAACGCAACTGTGGCAAACATTTGTAAAAAAAAGTACTTTTACTCGTTGTTCTGTTCTTACCGTGTGTAGCAGCAGCAGAAGCGGTGTTAGTAGCAGTAAAAAGATATATCAAGTGGTGCAGTTGTAATCCTGTGTGTCATCCTTTCGTCGTGACACACGTGTGCTAAAAGAAGGACGCTAATGATGTTATGAATGATAATGAAGTATGCTAATGATACTAACTTTTAGTTATCGGTTATGTATGAGACATTATTTTAGCTATGAACATATTATAATATACATTACATACACAGTTTTGGAATATCGTCATTTTCTATCTAATGTACGATTCTCTGCATACATAGTTTTCAAAAGAGATATTTTTCGTTGGGCATTTACAATTTTTTTTCCTTCTGTAGGATTTTAACGTGCTTTTGTAGACACCAAACTTTCTTAATAATGCACACTGAATTTCTTTTGAATTTTACGGAATCTCACATCGCATTCGCTTTCTGTGTGTGTATAGGGAGAATAGCCGGTGTAAAAGCTAGACTCTCTCACGCTTACGTTTAATGAATTATAAAGTTGCACAAAAGTTGATATTGTTCGTAAGCACTATTTAATAAATTAACATGTCGCTTGTTATTCTATTACAATTTTGCTAACGAATCTACATACACATAAAAGACAGCAAAATCTAAATTACCTTTGCATCTGGTCCACCCTTTATGGGGTAATACTTTTGGTTTATTGTTGTGGAAACACAAGGAGTAGGTTTGTTCCATAGTTTAGTATGCTATTTTAATTTGCTCGTTTCATTCTACTTTCCATAAAATCAATGACAGATTTTATGAATTCTGCACCTGCTACGAAACATTTAAAAACCATGCTATATAAAGCATTCCTGGATGAGTGTATTGGATTTTATTTTACTGGCGAGTTCAGAATTTTTACCTGTCACCAGAATAGATTTGAATGGGATTCGATGAAAATTTAACTTATTCTCGATATTGGCATGTTATTATTGTTGGCATAATTACTAGCTGTATACATCACACAATTTGACATGGGAGGACATTGTACAAATTTTAAAAATGAATTTGCATTTTTAACGAATTCATAAATTCAACATAACAATGGCAACCCTACCTGTCAAAGTGATGTTCCACTTTTTTATATATGTCCCCATTTGTTATTTGTTGTGTAATGGGGCGAGATTTTTTTTACATAACAGCAATAGCAGCAGCACTATTTATTTACTACATGTCATAAAGTTTCACATTTTGTTCTTCCGGTACTTTGAGAATTCACCGGCCATGGCCATGGGGGCTACATGCAAGGTTTTCCGGATACTTTCCAAAAGAAATGATGTGAAATTGGATTTTATTTTTTGACGCTCGACGTTTTTCCTTTTAACCATGCAGCACAGTAGATTGTGGTTGAGTGTAAAACTTTTGAATTTTATATCAATATTTGTACATGCTTCAATCTAAACTAAGTTCTTGGAACAAGTTTTCCTTTTAATTCATTCGGTGGGAACCTTAAATACCGTGACTTGAGGCGAAAAATAAGCTGTTAAAGTTGTGCTTGTGTGTGTGATGCTGAATCCATTACTTACCTACCTACTTTTTTTCTTAAATGAAATTTTTCACCTTGTATGCCTGATTCAGGTTTAAACTACTCAAAGTAATACACCAAGTTCGATTCTAGAGTAGAGATTGATGATATTGTACGTTTCGACGTATTTAACGGTTGAAGTTGTGTGTATGTCACAAGTAAGATTGGTACGTAACGTACAACGATCCCGCTGTGTGCACACCTTCAACCTATGGATTTTTGTTGGGGAAAGTGTCCCACCCATACACTTGAGATATTGATCGAGTATTTCGCTCCTGAATCTGTTATTCAGTTAAATAAATAACGACTTATTTCCTTACTATCGCTACTTTTGTACACTTGCATTCATCAGGAACATTTCTTGTCTCACCTTTTCTTGTCAAACCGAAGTGAACGGTTGTGGTGGTTGGTTGCTTGCTGGTGCTTGGGTAGTAGCATAAACCATTATTTTCCTCGCTTTTCTTTTTCCTTCTTAAATCTACACTTAGGTTTTTTTTGTACATTCCTACATATTTTCTACCTTACACGAGTAGTAAAGCTTACACAATGTAATTCCTCCTTTGAGCAGTACTCTTTCATTTTCTCCTTTTCCTTACTTTCTTCTCCTCATATTTCTGTATTTGTGTAAAAGCACTTCCGACAATTCGTCATTTTCTACCGTCACTACTCCCACTGCTGCTGTTGTTGCTGTTATTACTGTTCCGTGAACACGGACTCTACTTGTTTCTTTCTTTGCTTCTTTCTCCATTCCCTTTTTTTCTGTTTTCCAGACTATTAATGGCACTACCACTTTCTCTCCAATGTTGTTTATTTATATTGGAAAATGCGCCAACTTGTTTTCGACCGGGTTTGAGGAATACATGCATGTGAAATCATTTTTTCTTTTCCTTTACGCTGAACTGTTTTTTATTACTATTCTATTGAAACCTGAGGGCATAGGGCATCTTGTAGACGCTAAAGTCGAATCCGGTGTACTCAAAGTGTGTGCTCGTGCTGTAGGACGAGTGGAATGAAAACCTAAAGTAAATAATGGAGTGCGTACTAGGTTTTATTTAAGTGATTTTATGTTGTGGTTACATATCTAGTGATATTTATATACATTGTTTATATTTATTATTAGATATGTCACCATTTTCCCATGCATATAATATGTGCTGAGAGCCGAACGTCTTGAATAATGAAAAAAATGCGAGATTGTATAATATAGAACGTATAAAATAGTTTTTTTTTTGCAGATAAGGCAAACATGTGGATTTTATAGAGGAGGGTTATAACTAGATATATTTAAATAATATGTAATATGCTCGAAAATGTTTGGATTGAGTAAAAAATATTTCCATTTGCCCTGGTTAGTTAGTCCAATAAAGGAAGATACAGCACTAGAATTTCCTTCGTCGCAGGCACTCATAAAAATGATGAATAGATATAGATTTTGTTACGGTGATGCACACTCTCTGCCTGCTGCTGTATGTGTGCTTTCGTACATTTTTGAAGTTTTGAATAGATTTCTTCCTCCTGTTATCTACGTATCTCATCATGTGTTGCCATTTCTCTGTCTGTGAGAAGATGATGATGGCGATGCTCGACGATACGATTGAGTATACAATTTATTCAATGCATTCTTTATGAAGTTTCGGCGCTTCGCGCAACACACACACGCCACGCCACAGAGAGAAAACCCCTTCCATTAAATCCAAATGGTTTCTGTAGTCCACTTGTTCATATTAAAATAAATCTCAGCACAAAACTTTTAACTATTTGATGGGATCCAAAAAGCACAACTGGATTTTATGAGGGTAGTTGCAGAAGCCCGTGTATATGCAGGAGCAATAAAGACAAGATTTGGTAACCCAAGTCAAATGACATTAACCATTTTTCAATGCTCTGTTTACCGTTGGATTTATGACAAGGCTGAACTGGATGATAGTCGATGGAAACTCTTGCTTTGTAGTAAATATATTGGCAGTGGTGTTGGTAGTGTCAGTGTTTTTCCAGTATATAAATACCTATATAGGTATTTCTCGGAGTTCCTTGTCGAAACATATTAACTTGGTATTCAAAAGCAATTCTAACAATTTTTCGACAAAGTGAAAGTGCAGGCCTAGAGGCACGGCCTTAAAAATTCTCGTATAAATACAACTTGGACAGAGGTGGACATGAATCAATGTACATGTCTAACGTAAATATAGTACCGTTTTTGTCGTGTTTGCTCTGTGTGACTTGTTATATATCGTAGAAAGGGATATGAATTGCCAGGTAGCGATACATTCGTTTTTTATGATGATGCATTTGGATTGCTGTTTAGATTGCGGCCACCTCAGGGGGTTCGCTTGAGCTCAGAAATGGAATAGGGTTTTCATGGAGAAAATTTTCGAGTACCAATGTAAGCGGAAATACAGATATAGTAGATAGTGGTAGGTTGGTATTTTTGTCATTGCACTTTGGGTTAATTACTTAGTCGGTATTATCTGTTAAGGTCAGGGGTCAAACTCAATCTAATTGGTTGAATTTTTCCACCTCAGAGAGTGTAAGACAGATGGATTTTACATGTGTGTAATTCAAAGTAGTTTAAGCTTTGAATGTATTAGTTATCATGTCATGGAATACAAGCTTGGGATTTGTTACTTAATTTTATTTTAGACACTGTTTAATAAGGTTGGAAGATCATTACTTTAATGAATTGTAGGACACATTTCTGTTGCATCATATCTCTGGTTACTTTGATACTCCGTTATTTGCCAGATATTTTTTTGCAGTAGCATACCAAATACAGTTGATGATAACGATATATATGAAATGTTAAACAACCGTGTTGAATGTTGTCACATACTTAAGGTAAAAATTTTGAAGTTTCTGATATTTCAATGTCTGTATTGATAAATGTACTCCAACTGCTTCAAAGTGTGGTGAGTAGGAGGCATCGTTATGTCCATTACCACACACATTATTTAAAAACAAATATATATCATATTCATCTACTCGTAGTTATCTCACAAACTCAACTGATAGTAATGGTTAGATAAATACAACCCTTTTGAAATGTCCCTTCATGACCTTTCACAGTGGCATGTTTTTTCTTCAGAAATACACATACGTACTCATATAATAAATGTTATGCAAAATGATTCTTTTTTAGAAAAGGCATTTGTTTCTTAAATTTCTTTTTCCACTTAGATGGTGACTCGAACGAAGAAAATTTTCGTCGGTGGCCTCTCAGCTCCAACTACAATTGAAGACGTCAGAACCTACTTTGAACAATTCGGCCCGGTAAGCTATTTCCATATAAATTACCCTTGGCCCCTGTTTCCCAGAAAAATACCCGACCCAACTATTTTCGTTTATGTAACTGCAACTATCGTTTCAAAATGAGTTACGCTTATAAAAAATTATGCGCATGTGTGCAAGCAGTGATGATGAGGCCAAAAGATTAAGTTGGTTAAGCAATGCGCTAGGCGGTTTTGCTAGAACAAATAAACAGGCATACCTATACACTTTTTACTTGATACTTTGTGTAAGAATTATGAATGAGCCCGTTTGTTTGTACCTTCTTCCATTCTACATAATAATAAGATTCAGTTGATGTTGCATTGCGTGATCCCAAAGGAAAATCAGTTATTACAACATGGCCAATTAGGGTCGCATATGCATTAAGAAGATGAGTTGCTGGTCTGATATTACACATGCATAACATATATCTTCTTCTTCTTACTCCTTTTACCTATACAGTCACTATACACATTTTGAAAGTTCTGCCTCATTCTACAATTGAAATTGCTGTTTGGCTAAAATATTATTATGCCAGGCGTTGGCAAAGTTATTTTTTAAGTGACATCGCTTCTTCTGTGTCGTATCAAACGACCATATGCAGTGCACTATGCATAATGCGCGTCCTGTTTGATTAAAAATGTTTAATATTTATTTTGTTGTTATCGTTTTATAAAGTCATTGAATCCATCCTTGAACGAAATGCATTAATGTATCTCTAGTAGCAGAGTATCTTCTGCTACCCAAGTCATATAGGAATTTTAATAAGATTTGCTAATAGATACATACCTAATAATAAAAGAAATATATAAGGAGAAAAGTAGTATAGCACGTCGTGCGTCTGAATTGTATGATATAAGTTCGTTAGTTATAATATTACAATGTATGTAGTGGTAAGTAGCGTTTTTGCGGCTTGTATAGAGCTATACGTTACGACAGCATACAATAATATTATCGCGTTATATAGATGGCAAGTTAAGAAGGAGCAGCAGCAGAAGAACTGAATGTAGAAAAGCGTCAGCCTTCCTCTCTTCCTTTCTATCTTACTAAGTTTGCGAAGCTTGTTCTCAAGCTGCCGCATTTTTTTCTCTTCGCTTGCGTCTTCTTGATACTTGTGAGTAAAAAGTAGAGAACGCGGGCTCTCTCTCTCTCTCTCCTTCCTCGTTTCATTTGATTACTTTGAAAGGAGAGACTTATGACTTAATTTACCTTAAAAGTGTGTTCCATCTTGATAATTCCCATTACTCCTCCACTTAATGCATGCTTGTAGATACTCTACTCATAACTAAGTGTGACTATTACTAGCACCATACACACCGCCACCGACAACACGGACAAAAAATTACACTCCTTTTTGTTCGTGTAATATGTGCTCATAGAGCAAAACTATATAACAGCACAGCAAAATGTAGTTAGCAGAGAGTAGTGGGGAAAAGCGAGCCTAGGAAAAAACGATTGTATGGTGTTTTTGGTCTAAAATTACATCATAAATTTTGAGACAGGATTATTGTCGCCATTTGTCTATTTTAACTCATGATTATAAGTCCGAAAAAGAATGTTCGGAGGGAAAATGGAGTGAATATTTATGTTTGAATGAATGTACGTCGACTAAGGGAAGGAAAAAGCTAAAGGAAAAAATAAGTATTTGTACATGACTAAGGACTCTCTCTCTCTCTCTCTCTTCAACTGTTTCTTTATCTTACTGAACGTATGATGACGTTTGTACTTAGGAAAATGTTTGCATAATGTGCTTGTTGGTGTAAAAAAACGTGCATTCTCGTTTGGTTCCGCGGAGGACGCATGTATTTTCACTTACTTTGTTGTCTACTCAAGCCAATAAATCTCATACATATTTTATTAATTCTGGGGTGGACTTGAATTGAATCCAATTACTACGAATAGATCGACAATAATCATGAGAAAATACACTAATACGGAATGTTAACTGATTTTATGATGGTAACATTTTGCTAATTCATTCCACGAGGAAAGCAGTGGGAACGGTTAAATTGGACGGGGTTGCAATAAACATGGCAAAGAACGGAATTTTTATTAAGTATTTAAATCGGAAACCCGTTTTTATTTCGGAAGGCCAGGGACTCACTCTCTCTCTCTCTTTCAGTTATATGCACACAATCTCGTTTAAAATATATATTCTGAAAAATAAGGGAACGTAAAAAGGACAGGACGTCGTGTTGCGTCATCCCACGTATGACATGCACGTAGAATGCTTGTCTTCACTTTCTTCTTCTTGTGCTGCTTATGTTTCTCCGGCTTTCGCTCTTACCTTTCTCAGAAGCGATAACGACAAGCGAGAAGGATGCGGAGAGAAAGTAAGATGATAGCTGAAAAGCTCTTTTGAATTTATGCCTTGTCTACAAGTGCACTGATACATGTAAACATTTGTAGTTTTGGGCGCTCGTTGATCGTTTAAGTTTAGTTCTCATGTGTGCTTTCATCGTCGTCGTTGACGTTTTCTCCTCTTGTTCATTTTCAAAAATATAAAATAAAAGGAAATCCCATTTTTGCCAGAGGAGAGCAAAATGTCTACTTGTGTACCTATTACGTATTTGCATACATGATACAATGTGGCAAGACAAGTACAATTCAAAGCTGCGTAAAGGAGTATTACGGTTCAGATGGCTTCCTTTCTTTCACTTTTCTTTTTTCCATTTTTTTGAAAGGGTTAAAAATAGAGGATTGCACGGCTCATAGCTAGAAGGAAGGAAGCACGGATAAACAGAGTATGAAATATATTATTTATATGCAGGAAAACTAAAGCATACAAGGGCATACAAAGACGACGAGACGGGATTTCAAAAGGGGAAAACGAGATAGAGAAACGAATTGGAGTTCATTCAAGTTGCCGCTGGATGAAAATGAAGCGAAGCTAGAAAGAAAGCTGGAAGATGGCTTTCCACTGTGTATTATTGTCATGCAATAAAAATGTTTAATCAAAGGCATATACATACCTTCTACCTCTCTCTCTAGTCATGATATGTATAAAACAGAGATCCCATTTCAACCTACGCGTCGCGCATTCTTCTTGTGTGTGTGTGTCTTGGTTCCTAGGAGAATGGAAACCTTTTTTGAAGTACTTGTGACAATTTTAAAAATTAGTGAGAACGAGCCTACATGCTCAAAATCATTAAGCATTGTTATTAAAGGCACTGCAATGCCGACCGGATAGAATGGGATAATTGAACTGAATAAGTAAATTGCTCAAAAAATTATTGTTCGGTAGAAATTGCGTATGTTCAAACCAGGTTGAAAGATGAAATATTATAGACTTAAATTACGCAAACCTTATGATTACAAAGTATCACAAATTATGGGCAACTTAAAGTGTCAAACTGTTAATTAGTTTTGCTGCTATATTTTAAAGGCTTGCGTTAAACCAAGCACTACAATAACTTATCCTCAAGTATAAAAATACACATTCAACGTTCCATACTACCGTCCACATTTTCTCCATTTTCGTAGGTAAAATTGAAGAAAAAAAGGTGCTCTTTCAGCTTGACTAGTCACAATCAGAGAAATTGTCATAGATAATAGGCTCGTTATATTATGTTTGTCGTTATATCTATACGCGTATATATTACAGCTCCCGTATTGATTATACCTTTCTTCTTCACTTTTACACCATTTGTGTGACTTATATTGTTAGTCGAAAAAAGGCTCTAAATCTCGAATGGAGAATGAATTTTTACTACCGCCACCAACCGTCCGTCCTACTACGCTTACATAAATCCCCCTTCTTTCCTGACTACAAGTGCACATTTATATTAAGGTTATGGACAAAGTTTTCCCTAAACCATGGACACATATACCCACCTCCAAACATTCGACATGCACACATAACACCAGTACAACTACTAGTATCATCCATGAAGCAAAAAAAAGAGGAAGAAAGAAAAAAAGACGTTATCCTGTCAAATTTCAATAGTTGAAGAGGGCCGTAAATCGTGAAACTACCGATATAGTGGATCCACATTTAACACTTTTTCCTCTTCGTAAGTGATACTAGTGGTGGTGGTAGTGGCGGCGGCGGTGGTGGTGTAGTACTAGTCAACAACAGGAACCAGAAAGAGGAAAACGAAAAAAAGGAAAAGAATACATAATAAAAGTACTAGAGAAGAGGAGAAAAGAAAGCAGTATGTGTGTGTGTGTACTATATAGCGGCACAGCACGGTAATAGAACTAGTTTTCTAGTAAAAACCGTCATACGAGTGTTATAACAAGTCGCTAGCACTACTCACAGTCAAACTTACTATGAACGAGAAGAAAAGCTAAACGAACCGAATAGCTAACGTATCGTTAGAGTGCTAATGCCGTATAGAAGCGTATAACATGTAGTTGTGGTAAAAAAAGGGACACAAAAACAGACACACACATAGTATTCCATGGTGGTAGATTATATGCTCGTCGTCTTTCTATAATATGTATACCGTATCTTGAGGGAATTACTTTTTTTCTTGTTTTCACCACAATACTTTTTTTTCTTTTGCTCCTTAGCAAGAAGGCAGCCGATATAAGTAAGTAGTTCTATTATGGTGCATTATTGTATTCAATGAAAACTTTGCTTTTATTACTTCTCTCTACTCTGTACCACGACTCTTTTTCTACCAATTTATAGGAGAATATATATAGGAGTAGTACCAGTTATGCTGGTACTACTATAGTTGTAAAAAAAAGTGGTGAGTAAAAAACATGCATATTTCTTCAATACAAAATGGGCACGGGGCGTTTATTTTCAACTTAAAAGATACGAGTTTAACAAAGAAGAAAGAAAAACGTCTTTTCGCATGAACATGTTTATATCCAATGCATGCATCTGAGATTGTATCGCGTAATGACACATTGGGGTAACATGCACGAACGAAATCGTGGGAAGGAAATGTTCTATGTTCTTTCTTTCTCCTTTGCTAGATCTCTCCCTCTCACCAAGTATTTAAGTAGTTGAGAAAGGATCAGGTAACTTGTTTTGCAACCATGTATGTTTGTTACCGATTCTCCGTTTTTGGTTCGCTTTTTACTTCACTTTGTTATTTAGCATGTGTAACACGATGCCAGATTATCTGATGATGATGATGTAATATTTTCTACCGATGTCCGGGCTCCGGGAGTAATATAACCGTAATAATATATAACTAGCTGTATAGTATATACTACATACCTACGTTAGTTAGTTGTGGAACAATGACATACAAACTTACACAAGTATGGGTATTTTTATAAAGAGGATATTCTTGGAAAAAGTGTACGTGAGTGCACTTACTCCACTTCTTGTAAATACCCTCCTTTTCCTGGTCCATGAACTTGCCTGAAATAATAAAGGACGAGAACAAGTATCTTCGCTTTTTACAGAGATATCTGTGAGAAACTGCTGGAGAGTGAGAGGATTTATTAGATACTGCATTGTTTCCTGGAAAATTTCTCAGGATTTTTTTTCTCTTCTTCTTCTTCTCCTTTGCCTTCTTTATTTCCCTCTTTCTTTCTACTTTTCTGGCTATTCACTCACTTCTGCTTTGAAGAGGTTTTTACGTCGTTTCTGTTGAAAGAATAGGAACTAACTTTTTTTCCGGGTTGACGATAGATCACCATCGCATCGCTTTTTTTTCTAAAAAAAAGTTAGATGTGATTGTCACAAAACTATTTCTATAATTCATCGGAAGAGAGGCATCCTTACAATTAAATAAAAGGTTGGTGGTGAGTTACAATATAAACACGTACCAACAACAAAGATGTTGTTATGTAGGAAAGTGGAGAATGTTGCCAGCTCTATGGTTCTGGTATTAGCATCCTGGAAATATAACAGGCAGGGTAGTAGAATAAACAAACTACCATAAGTATACAAATATTTATTCACGAGTTTTATTTTTCTGACTCTTCCCTGATGCAATAAGTGAAACGCTAAAAAATTCATACAACTTTAAAGGCAGAAGGAGAAAGACAGACAGAGAGAATGCACGGAAAGGAAAGTATTAGAGTATATTTTAAGAAGTATGTGCATATTACAAGTTAATGTCTTATATTCCAAATTGTGCAACTAAAAAAGTATGCAGGGTATTATTTTGCTTTATTGTCTACGTACTACTACTTCTACTACATACGTCAGCAAAATATAAAGTAAAAAAGGGTCCTATTATTTTTGCTTCTTTGAAAAAGAAATTGTACAGCTTCTTGTATTATTTTTTTCCCTGACAGATGACAGATTGCTTTTGCTGTTCTACCTTCCTTGTACTCTCTCTGTGTACTACTATGTACATAATTTCCTTTGTTATTTTGCTAGCATGTTTAGTAGTTTGCCCGTTCTAATTTCAGAATATCTTCTTTTTTTCTCTCTCTCTCTCTCTTTCAGAAAGCTTACCTTTTTTCTGTATTTTTTATGAATTTTCCAATATTGTTGAATAACAAATGTAATGTAGGTATGTGTGCATCTCTTTTTTCTTCATCTCTTCTTTCAATCTTTCACTAAGGTTTTCTCCTCCTGTTAAAGTAAAAGTAAAAAAAAACGGGAAACTTCAAGACATCGTCAAAAAGTCTGGGAATTTATAACACACGACCACTGCATTACCATTTTATTGGAAAGTGAATGACAAATAAATCTCCTGGAAGCAGCTTTTGGCATGCATCACAATGATGATAATAGAATGTATGCGTAATATACATTGTGTCGTTGTTGCTGCTGCTACTGCTACTTGCTACTCTCCCGTCGTCGTCGTCCTTCTGAGCCTTGTCATGAAAATACCTTATGTTCACTCTACTACCAACTTACTCAACTCCTTGTCGTCGTATAATAATAATGGTAATGATATTAAATACATTGAACATGTATAGATGCAACTTCTTGCGGGACATAAAAAAAGTCTTTTTATAAAAGCAGCAGCACTGCTTTTCCGTTTAATGTTGCTACTACTTCGAAATGGTATAAAAAAGTATGTGCATGGCTTTGTATAAAAAGTATATTATGCAGTGCCTACATACATTTTTACAGCTTTTGCCTCTATTATTATTATTATTGTTACCGTATTGACACAAGTTCTTTTCTCATCCATTTTCTTTCTTCCTCGGTGACGGTGGTTGTGGTAATATGTATAGGAGAACTGCATGCAAAAGTACAAATCATATATACCGCAGGAAAGGAGAGTAAAAATTACAGCTTTTTTCTTCATTCCGAGACGGTGAAAAGAAAAAAAAATATATAAATTACTGTCTCCGGCAAGGAATGGATGCAGAAGCAAGAAGATCATGATAGTGGGTTTTATCCAGTTACGAGGTTCAAAGTC
>JAHZMV010007151.1:0-14634 GCA_027743765.1 Coecobrya sp. COE2
CTGAATCGGGCATCTTGCACCCGAAATCGGGTTGACAAAATCGGCCAGTTTGCATGTAAAATCGGGTAGAAAAAAATCGGCTATCTTGCACTCTCCTGGAAGTACTAGGTATAGTTATAGATACACTAGTCATATATAACTAGTATAAATATGTATAGCAATGGATGAGGTGGGTTAAGTTTCTTCATTGCGCCTTTGGGGTAATTTGGTCCGGAGATCATACTTCGGATTTCTCGGGGATACCTCTGTAAACGTTTGATCTATTAAAATGAAAGTTAATGAGATAGTAACCATATTATTAGAAAAACGATTTCTGCAAGTCTCCTGAGAACTGCTTTCATGACACGACATGACATTAATACCATAACAGTTAATACACATAAACTTGACGTGAAAGTGAGAAGATATAAGAAAATACGGAAGTCAAATGTAAGATTTTCCATGAACACTTGTATGATATCTTTCTGAAAATTCTAATTAAGTTTTTTTGTATAAGTACAAACTACATATATACATGATACATGTATCTATTCAGTATAATGCCAACTAACCGTGATCTTTAGAGAATTATCAGGTCTTTTGATCTGCAAGTATCACAAAAACAAAATAATTCCATCTTCACTCCTTCGCTGTCATCTTGTCAAAATTTGACTCGAGTACCCTGACGATTCTTATGTATGTATGTTCTGGTTAAGTGCTATGCCTAGTTTATAAATATGTAATTGGCATGCTGTGCTTTGAAAATAATAACAACCAATTCCTCTGGAATTAATGTCACTCGCCACTTCAGTGACTGATGAAAGAGCATTCACCTTCCCCTAACGCTGTATAGCATGAAGGCAGTAAATGACAGCATGTGTCGAGCCATGCTGAGTGTTTTCTTCCAGTTAAATTAGTAGACTCGGCCGTAGTATACATAGTTCTGTGAGTTGTTGCTGCTCCGAGTTTATTCTGTGGTTCTCCTGTCACTGACGTTCCTCATACCAGTTCTCACAATCACATCAGTGCCGAAAGGCAAAAACCAGACTGCATATTATCTAGACCGTACTAGTCCTTGTGATATTGTCGTTTATGCATACTAATTATAAGCTATAGAATAATCAAGCTATCGTCATTCACAGATGGCCACACTGAAAAACAGGGAAAAGTCAAAAGGATATATAACCTTATCATTTAACAGATAGCATAAAGTGACTTTCCCGAGTGCAGTCATCGATACATCCGGTCTCATAATAACGGTATAGTGACTCAAATCTTGATGTTGTTTGCTAGAATGTTATTCGACCTTTGACGTATTTTGTGTCAGGAGATAAACAACAAACTCAACGATATACTATTTGTTCTGATGATAATGATAAAAACGCCTGTCTTTCGACTATTTTTTATGTTTCTAAAGTTATATTACATATATCAATACACGGCATGTCATTTACAGCATGATAGGATTTTTTTGGAATCTAAAAAAATGGGAAAAGTCTATAGGTCTCAAGGGTAGAACAAAACTTTTAATGAACGTTAATCATGATTTCAACTTTAACCTTGCTGATTTCATTTTAAAACTAATCTTTCCTTATAACGTCAAACACAGCATACTCAAAAAATACACCAGGGCCTAAAATATAGACTTGTATCGAAAGTTATACTCATGCGCAACTTACAACTATCGATTAGTATGAGTTTTTAAATCGAGATCCCAATAACATACGATTGAGGATATAATATAGCCCTTTCGCGTGAAATCATTAGTAGAGGCAATTATTGCCGTTCGTGTTGTCTCATTCCTTTCCCATTTCAATGTTTCCGCCGTATTAATATTTACAAATATTTAGAAACAAACACACGCACCAATTCCATATTGTTTTATTATTTAAGAGCTCAACAGAGTTTCATTGTTCCCGTTGTAAACTCAGACAGTTGTGGCTTCGTTCCCGGAGCGGGAGTCGTTTTTTATTAATCTTTGCTTTCTACTTGCCTTGAGGTGATGAACAACAGGATATAATATTATGTATGATAGCAATTTGTTTGATGAGTGCGTGGTCTACTCATAGCTTTATTACATGCCAATTATGCAAAGAGAAATGCTACTCCTACTCCCACCAACAAAATGCCAATCTGAATAATTAACTGAGGCTTGGAGCGGCATTTTGTCTGCCTCTGGTTTATCATTACCGTAATTATGCAGAAAACATCCAACCCCTTTCTGCATGTGTAATTCTGACAAACAGGAAACAAGGACAAAACACCATGATGCGTTAAAAACTTAATTGTGATTGAATGAACTGGACATGTATCATTATTATCATAATCAAAACATACCAAACCATCTCAGAGTATCGTACGCAGTCTGATTCGGAAATATTTTGTTCATTTTCGCTCGGCAGTATGCATGAACATACTTAAATTCGGAAATTGAAGCATTTTAGTAAAGTAATCACTGAACATCATGGGGAAATCATGGGGTCTTTGATAAATGGCAAATCGGATCAATTGCATTTCTCTCCACCACTCATTTATTGAGGTCGCTGACAAGCAATTAGTCGTTTGAATGTCATGTGTCAGGAAAACTATCCATAAAGTTTTAATGAAATGTACGATTACACAATCTACATACGCTTGCGTATAGGTTAAGTACGAATGGAGTAAGCATAAAAAGAAAGTCGGAATATCGTAGAGATGAGCATAAAAGAGTGTGTAACTTCATTCGTGCCAAGTAACAACTTTGATTAATGGTGATGCAGCTAAACGAGAGGTTTTTTTGTGATAAAAGTTCCTTTCATTCACTTCTATGTCGTCATCATTAGCAAGCTTGAATGATGTTGGCACGCCATTTTCATTTTGTTAATTAACGTATTTTATTTTTTTACATTAACAACTTTTAATCTACTTTCAAAATAATTTGTTTGTCATAGTTTAACCTTTGATATTTTTGGACTAGTGTATGAATGTGTATTTGTGTACGTACGTCCTATATATATCATGCTTGAATAAAAGTGTACTTGAACTAATTTAAATTAGATAAAGAGAAAGTTACTGAGAGAGAAAATAGTTTTGCTACACTTTCATTGTAATAAACCATTCTGACAGTTTCATCACTCCCTCATCCTTGTGTTAAGGTTGTAGATGAATTAGTGTTACTCCTCTATACAAACTGTAAAAAAGTACATTTATCTTTTAACAAGATGCGTCAACTTTTTATATTCATTATTTACTTTTTAACAGACCAATCATCCCCACATATTCTACGAGGCGAAATCTGTTGGCAGACAGACATGCGGTAACAATCGAGCCTTTGAATGGAATATGAATTTTCCTTCTGGAACAAGTGATTACATCTCGAGAATATATGAAGATAAAACCCCGCTATATTTCATTGAGCTGGCCGTCCTTCTTGATAGAGCAATGGTAAGTTTTGTGTAAAAATAGAAGCCTCTAAAATCCTACTCTCTGTAGAAACAAGAGCCGGCTGTACTTGCCACTCAATTCTATTATACATTTACGGACTTTTCGCGTATGTACCAATTAATTTATTACTTTATCTAACTAACAACGTCGTTCAGCCTGAAGGATGTCCTACAAAAACAAACACGCACAACAAACAAACTATATAAATTTTCTATGAAAAAAGTATGAGCATCTATGTATTTTGTTACGACACAAAATGATACGTTTGTCTCCATTTTACTATGAAATATAAGTAGTAATAACGCACTTTCAGATTACAACATATTTATTTCCATACAACTGGGTATTTAGTCTATAAATTGAGTAATATACATTATAGATACAGTATCTCAAAATATGTCTGGAGCTTTCACCGTCGCCCCCATGCTCTTCGCTCTCTCGTTCTATATTTGAATATTTTGTAATGGTCATTTGGTGTTTCAGAGTATATTAATCATTCAAATAAATGCGAAACAAGCCAGAGCAATCTTCCGCCTTCTTCTTTCCGAATGATTTATTTAGCCCGTTTTGCATGGTTCGAGGCAATGCCATAAAGCAAAACTGGAGACGACCATGCCAAAAGAGAAAGTAGAGTGAAAGTGTTTCTAGAGCCGAACATGTGTGTATGTGTGCTTACGTATGCACTTATATTTTCAACAAAACGAGATGAGAGTCACAGAAATAAATGCACTTACAAGCAATATTCATTTTCATCGTACACTTTATGTTTAAAATCTCTTGGCTGTTATGTTGTTGTTTGAATACAAGCCGTGCAATGAATAGAAGAAGAAGAAGAAGACCATTAGCGAACGCATGCAAATATTTATTTGTTCCCTCATTTATATCTCATGTCCGTTCATAATATGTGCTCAAAAAGCTTCTTCTCTGAAAGGAGTGTTCAAGAAGAACCATTTTTCTGTGAAGGAAACAAGTGAGAGAGAGAGAGAGCAAAACTTTGAGAGCGTGCATATGCATAATATTTATAAATACATTGGAATATGACACTATATACAGATATATGGTTACTCGGTACTTTTAAGATAACTCACTTTGTTCCTCCTTCCTCCTCGGAGAAATATTTTCATGTTTTTCCACTGTTTTGCAAGGAAATGTAACAACACATATAAAACCTATATGTATTGTTGGGTAAATGGCTTGTCTAAACGAAAATAGGAAAAGGGTTACTTATGTTTATACTCCGTCCAACTAACAGTCCCAAAGGCCCTTTTCTCAAGAATATTGTGCTTTGTGCTTACATAAAACATGTTTTGCTACACGCAATCCTTTCATGAATATATAGGCAGTATTGTTACCTTTATATTTATATAAATTGTTGTGATGATGATGTGTCTAATCGAAGTTCTTGCTTTTACTTTTTTTCCATTTTCATGATTTTCTCGTCGTCGTTTTCCGTATGGAATGGACAGTTCGATAAACGAAATGGCTCAACGAGACTTCAAGTGATTCATGATGCCCTACAAATAGTTAATATTGCCGATTTGGTAAGTCATCACAATCGTTTTTGGCTGTACAAGAAAATATATAGCAGTTATCACGTAGTATATATTATTTCCTGGTCAAATATTGTCCGTTAGCATGAATGATGAAGTGCTATTTTCTATTGTAACTTCTGAGAAGTGTGAAAAAAGAAAACATTTTGACAATTCGAAATACAATAGGATGTTATTTTCATCGTTTTTAATGCGTCAAATGAAAAAACTCGTTTCATTCTCTCCCATTTTGTTTTTTTATATTCTACCGCCCATCCAAACAACAGTACTTTCGTAAACTGAGCACAGCCATTTCAGTAGTCTATGTGGAGACATGGCATCAGAACAACTACTTAAATGTGGGCAACCGTGATGACTTACGACAGACACTGATGCAACTTACAGACCACTATGGTAAGTGCGGGTCTTACTGTAATAAAAATAATAATCATCATAATCTCTCTCATAATGACAATGATGGCAATGTAGCAGTTCGTGATGGTACACACAGCAAAGAGAAAGTAATGACAGTCCTATAGAGAGCAGTTATATTAACTAGTACAAGTAGATATGCCAACGGTGGCAGTAGTGGTGATCGCTTTCGTCCACCCACTTTGTCACGGAAGCTCGGCTCCTTTGTGACCATCATCATCTCTTTTGCTCCTACTTCACAATAAATTCTTATCTGAGAAATATTGTGGCGTGGTGCATGTATGTGTAACCGGTCACGCAAAAGAAAACGGTGAAGGAGTTAAGTTCTCTGTTCCTTTGTACGTACAGTCACTTGAGTACTTTCTATTTTTCTCCATTCACTCTTTCCACCATCACCACCCAATCCAGCATTCATGTTGTTAGCCCCTGCTTTGCAACCACCAACACTTTGTATGAATACAGTCTCTACACTTGAAAATGTTATCGTCGTTTTCTCCCTCTTTATTCACCTAATCCAAGGCATCTGCAATCATTTTCCTGCTTGAAGTAAAAGAGAGAAAAAGAAATTTCTCATAAAAAGCGTAAAAAAGGAAGAGTAGAAATTAAGCGTATATATAGCAATGCTTGTACATTACTCTTCCACTGCTACCATTATGTATACTTGCTTGCCTTTTCACAAAAAATTCATATTACTCTACATTACATTAGAGGACATTCAAAGAATAGTAATAATTCTTTTTTCGCCTTGTACATGTACATATACTGCTGCTGTGTGTATTTTTTGTGAGAGAACACGACAAAAAATGGGATATTTTACAAGAGCTTTTTTACTAAATAGCTTTTCAGGGTCTTAAGGATCGTTTTGGTGTTATTTGCTTTTTTTGTATATTCCAGCACCAAAGAAATTATTCACGGTGAATCGAGATACAACAATGCTGATCACCGGTTACAATTTCTCGGTACGTATTTACTTACACTTTTTTCTAACACGATACTATTATGATAAATATTTTTAGCCCAAGATTAATGTTTAATCACTTATAACTTTTCTGCACAAAAAATTTATAATGGCGTACCTGTATTAATAGGAATCCGGAATGGGTGTTCCCAATACCATTTGTACTCCCAAGGCAATGGGCGTTGTATCTGATGTGGACATTTATCAACCACATATCACTGGTGTCGCCCTCTCACATATGATTGGACATAACTTGAACATGGGGCACGATCAGAACGGTAAAAGTATTTTTTTGTTTCTAACTTACTTTTTCCCGACCTCATATCTCCTCTCATTCCCACTTTTCTCAAATTCGCATTAACCAAAGTAAAACGACAAATGTACACAATCTCATGATGGCGTCTTTTGCAGACATTACAAACTATCACAATCCTCTAATTGAATGTTAATCTACTTTTTATATCACTACTACTACTACTACTTCGGTGGCGTATAAGTTGTCGTTGCGAAACTGGTCCAAAACTCTATTTCATTAGAAATTTATCGGGCTTAAATCAGTTTTGTACTTTATCCTACTTCCACTCCTGCTTTCTCCAGCTCGCCACAAAAAACACACACGCTCCCGTACTACAATCATCATCATCGTTATAAAATCGGATCAGTCTGCAGAGCTCTTTTCCCTTTCTCTAGACTCCCTAGTAATTTGATGATGAGTCATTGAAAAAGGAAATTGATTTAATTTTCTATTTTCCCTCTTATTTCTATTTCTAGCGGATAATTGTCACTGTGGTTCATGGTACGGGTGTATTATGTCAGAGAGTATCGTTGGACAAGATGGAATTCAGCCATACAGATTTTCAGACTGTTCCAGAAATTCCTATTTGTCGTCCATAAACCAAGGCCATGCCATGTGCTTACAAAACAAACCAAATTCTGTTAAGGTTCGTGATTTGCTCCTTTTTCACTCTGTTTGTTTCTCTCTTGTTGGATCCCGCAGTCTTTTATGTACACAAGCCAAAAACCATATTATTTCAATGTGCTTGCAACTTTGCTCATGTTTACTTTTCCCCACTCTGTCGTTTAGAATCTTACAACAAACATCATGGCTATATGATAATGTCTCTATGAACAATAAACGTAGACTCAAAGATTTTCATGTTTTCTCTACCCACCTACATAAATTAACTGTTGTGCCATTTTTTTCTGGCATATTGCATGTTTGCGTTCAAAGTTTGTTACGTATTATGATTTTGTCTATAACGAACCCCTCGGCATCCATATGTGCATCCATATGTGGCATGGCGGAAACATGGTTTTCGGATAAATCAAACTCAACAACATGTTAATCCTCATTAAAAGCTGCATTTTTGGTTCTATAATCTTTTCCTCTAACATAGTCCGCTCATGAAAGCTGTGGAAATGGAGTGGTTGATCAGGGAGAGGAGTGCGACTGTGGAACACTCCAAGAATGCTCCAAGGATCCATGCTGCGAGCCTCGAACCTGTCGACTAAAAACCTCTGCCGAATGCTCAATGGGCCAGCCATGTTGCGAAGATTGCAAGGTACTCTTTGCCTTTTATAATTTTCACTACTTCCCTCATTCCCAACAGAAAAGGATAATACTACATGATTCGCCTATTTCGGTTCATGAAATTTTTTGACCAGCGAATATTTTTTCTATGAAAAGGACAAAAGTGAAAATGCACATTTCCTCCATGCTTGTCCATTTCTATTTTAATGTCTTTTCCTGGCTCATGAAAGCTTTCTACAGAGCGGCGAATCCCACATATAAAAATAGTGTTAATGTCACGTATTGTATATTTATACTTTCGTTCAAACTAGTATCTGCTCGAGTATGCTTCAACTTCCATTAGCGCCTCATATACTTCAAGTCAATTCATCCTTTCAATTATGCATTTAAGATCCTGACTAGAAGTGACTGTGAATGAATGAAATATCTGACAGATTGTGCAAATGTACATTGCTTTGAACGGAAGCTCTACTTGAATAACAGAAATGGCTTATGGATGGATGTGTATATATGTATACCTACTGGCATTTTTAATCTGCTACTTTGACTGACTGCGAGTATCTGATATTATTGTCTCTATAGTTCAAAAGACCTGGCGCCGTCTGCAGGCCTAAAGCAAGTGAGTGCGATATCGAGGAATATTGCACTGGACAGACTGGTGAATGTCCCCTTAATACCTACAAGAAGAATGGAGCGCCATGTGCAAATAATCAGGGATACTGTTTCAATGGAGCTTGTCCAACGCTTGATTCACAGTGTCAAAGCATCTGGGACTATAATGGTAAGATTCGTGTCGTTTAGCTTCTTAATAATGTCAAATGTTGCATTTTCATGCCTTCCTGACCCTTCGCTCGCTTACAAGTGGCTACGTCGCAGTCGAATGTGGAGAGACTATTTTACAAGTAGCATTAGCGATTTTAACTTGCAGGATAATACGGTCACTTTTTCGTTTGTCGCAATCGTCGTTAGAAGACGACGATTCGGGTTCGCAGTACATAAGTTTTCGAACTTCTCTTTTTATGGTATAAAAAGGCCTTTTTATAAAGATGACTGTATTTTAGTGCTATGTGGGGAGGCTATAAATGCAACGATGATGAAAGTCGATTATTCAACAGCTTGTTTAAAACGTCTTTTTTCATGGTCCATTTCTTGTCAAATATATCTATATCCTTGTGTGTACATGTCTCTTTTACAGCCAAGAAAGCGGATAACTCTTGCTATGAGCAGTTCAACGTGTACGGTTCACATACTGGTCATTGTGGTCGTGATCAAAACGGGGATTTCCGGAAGTGTTCCTTTTCAAATGTGATGTGTGGAAGTCTGCACTGCAAAGATGGGAAAGGGAGTCCAATGACGCAGAGTAAATATAACAGCGCAACATTCCATAAAACTACCATTGCAATGAATGGGGTTGAACATGAGTGCAAGAATCTGAATAGTCCAAAGGGAGATGCGTCTGCTGATTTGGAGTTGGTGCGAAATGGAACCCGTTGCGGAGATGGAATGGTAATGACGTGCTTTGGCACATTGTCTTGTCTGCTACCATGTTTGTATATGGGTTTGGTTTTGGGGCTATGTGGAGAAAATGAACCTCTGAGCGTGCATTTCCATATAGCAAACAAAATATTCATCATGATTCTCCCACTACTGCCTTTTTTGTTGGAAACAAAGTAAAGCCACGAAATTGGAATAAAACATAAAATTCCTTTTAAATTCCCAAGTGACATGGTCTTGGCGGTAGTGAGGATGATCACAATGATAGGGTTGATGATGATTATCAAATCCTTTTGATGTTGATGTGCTTTTCACTGTAATTTCCTCTTTTCCATCTCACTTTTCTGTCCCCTTCTTTCACGGTCTCATAATGTTTCTCTGGTCTTTTTTGTTTAGATTTGTATGAATCAAACGTGTGTCAAGCTCGCACCATTCCTTGACAATTCTCGGTGTCCATCTAACCACATAGGCTTGGAATGCTCTGGCAGGGGAGACTGCAGTAATGTTAATGTTTGGTAACGGGAACAATTCAGTCGATTTAAATAGAAACAAACAAAATCCATCTATAAAACGAGGAATAAAAAATAAAATAAAATGATCTTGTGTTTAGCCATTGCTTGAAAGGCTTTGAGGGGCAGGATTGTTCTGTGAAATCTCTTGAGCCTATCACCACACCTATCCCCATCACATCTGCTCCAAAAGGAAATCAATCAAGCCCACAGGCAGATGCCAATGCCAAAGTGAAGACAACCAAGAAGGGGTCATTAGAGGACAGTTCCAACACTATAATCCTAGTGTTTGGCATGGTATCCGTAGTCGGAGGTGTTTTTATCCTTTTTGCTGGAATAGCCCTCTGCTACAGGTATGATATAGACTTAGCTACGGTGCTTGTATTTCGTCTCTTTGAGACACGGGCACCAATAGTCAGTGTTGGAAACAACGCTGCTAAAATAGCGTTAATCAGGATTGATTATAAACTAAGTTTTTTTACTACACAGGAGATCCAGTGTGCCAAAGTTCGAACCAACTTATCCTCCCTTTAATCCAAAATCCTTCCCCAAGTTGCCCCAACCACAACCTCCATCTGCGGCGGCAGCATCACAACCTGCGCCACAACCACCCCAGCTCAATCACGAAGAGTTTGACAACAGAATACTTAGCTTCACTCAGCTTCCTGCGTACAGGTAAAAATGCCTTACTTTCAAATTCTCCCAACAAGCAAAATATTCATAGTTCTGATAAGAATTCGTAATTATAATTGCCATCCTTCGGGGGATTTTTTGGCTGGGTGTACAAGAAAATCACTAGAGCATTGCTAATTGAACCTTTAGGGATCTGCCCTTGCAATCTATCAAACTGACTAAACCATGCCGTAACCGAACATTCTCTGCCATCTCATTATACACATTGTGCCATTACCATCAACCGTTCAGACTTTCTCGTAAGTAGACACTATATACTGCATATAGCTGTTGTTCATCAAGTCAGTTTTTCTCTACATAAAGACTGTACTACTGGCATATTATTACTATGATGTGCCCACAAATTACGACAGCTAGGAAGAAAGGAAAAATGGGGGATATAATACTTGACCTCAAGTTAAGGGTCAACCATGCGTATCTAATACGATATCTTCTTTCTCATCTCATCATCATATACCACCACCACCACTACTTCATTGTCTTCCCAACAAACATGTCTCGGCTCAGGTACTTGAAATTCTGATAGAATTGGCAAACTTGATTCTTTTGCCTTCGTGCACCACCACCGCACCGTCATCCAACTAGAACAACTTCATCTCGACAAAGAAAGCATCCCACAAGGGGCCTCTACATGTGAATGAGTTTTTCTGCCTTTTCACTGAATTATGGCCATAAAATGACGACCATTCTTGTTAGTATTATCATTACCGTGCCATATCTATATTATTATTATAACAAAAAAGCCATGGTGCTCCTACCATTACATATAAGTACGAAATATTTTTTTACCAAATCTATATTACTTGCTCAGTCAGGCAGGACGACCTAGAAACAATCCCTTTTTTCATGTCATTGCATATACACAAGTATTATGCAGACAAGCTTCGCTCTTTCTCCGTGCTTTCTCTTCAGTTTGCTAGTTATAGCTTTGCAGCATAATAGCAATAGTAAATGTTGTTATGCATTTATTAGACGCTAGCATCCACTACTTTGTGTGTGTGCCGAGATACTGTCATTTTTCACTGAAAAAATGCTAAAGTTTTTTTGGGGTGAGATGACGGGAATGCATATCCTTGGAAAATTACCTTTGGACGCGTTATCTTCATTCGTATATATATTTCGTTTGACTGGAAAAAGTAATAATCCTATAAATCGGTATTCCATCTCAAGAGAGGAGACTTTTCTGTAATAACAAACGAACCTGGTTTTCTACATATCTACACAAAAATACGAGCGACTACTGAAACAAGACTGTAACGGTAACGAACCACTTGGACAGCACAAAGTGAACGAGTTAGTATAAATGCCCAAAGCCTTTTCCTTTCTGTTCTTCTAAATGTACATAAACCGTATATGCATGTAACATTCTTCCTTCTTCTTGTACGATAATAAAAGTAGCACAATTGCAAGGAAATTGTGAAGCAACAGAAGAAAAATGAAGGGCAGAAGAGAAGAAGCAGGAGTCAGCAATTGTAGTTTTTGTGTAGTAATACTAATGTAGTTTGTATGGAGAAAAGAAAAACGGCTTTCGTGCAAAGAAGTTGTTCTATTGAGAATTTCTTTAGAATTTAACAAAAAACTTTGTGAAAAGACACATCCTCACATACACAGTATGGTAGTAGTGTAGCAGTTAGCAAACCAAGAGCAGAAAAGGGAGAACACGGACACAAGGAGAAACGAAGAAAGCTAAAAAAGACAATATTGATGTGTTGGTTTCATGTCTCCAGTGCATTGTACACGGCACACGGAACATTGCTTTTCAAATGTAGGCAACCTTCATTCAAATCAGGCTGAACAAAAAATCGAGCAGCGTAAGACGAAGCAGGTAGCAGCAGTATCTTCTCCTTTCATGCAATATTGGGCTTTACTCTGAATACATTATTATTATTATAACATGAGATGATCATAGGGGTGCTTCAGCCCCCCACTCGTGGCACATAATCTATATGTACATATTATTTACATTGTTCTTTGAAATGTTCTAAAAGATGATCATACAAAGTAGGAATGCAGGAAAATATATTCGATTCGCTTATATAAAACTCAGCGGAGTGTCTCTAGTATAGTCAGTCAGCTCACCACCCTACGGGAGGTTCTCAGCATTTTTAATGTTCCCACTGTATATTACAATATACATAACACCACAAATGCACGTGTGACAAGGAAAGAATATGCCTGTCTACCAGACTAACCAGACGTACAACAAGATATCATTGAGGATCAAGGAACGATTGCCACTACTCACTCTACTGCTTCAATCACCTCCTCCGCCGACTTAACATTTATATAAAAAATCTAAAACTTTTGTTCTTCGCAAATTGATTTTAGGCAATATTTCCTTTTCCCGTATTTGTTTCCCTCTACGTAGTTCACTCAAGTAGGTAGGTATATATACGTCACACACATAAAGACATAAAGATTATTTCCTTTCCTCTTATTCCATTGCCGCATAAAATGTATTTTTAGATACAACTCACTTTATTGTGAGATCTCAAGCATCTGTATACAAAGTGTATAGTTTTGCCATGTCAAGTAAAAGTAGTAACTAGCGCTAGTATCCAATGTATCTAACGAAAGTCGGGGAAACATGCAAAGAAAGCACATTATCAGTGAAACTTATTGCTTACAAAAAATTCAATGTGATTTGCTGCTACTTCTGACACTTCCATTAGCTCAAAAAGTGGAGGAAGGAAGCATATACATGCATGCATTATAAAATACGTGCATGCTGTGTAAGAGTAGACGTATGTGAATCATGTGAATAGTCATTCGCACATGGAAAAAACAGAGTACATCACTGGCACACACGCCACTCATTTCACATCCGCAATATGTGATGTGAATGGATGGATATTGAGTTCCGTAACCAGAAAACTACCATATATACCAGTACTGCCACTCATGGGGATTCTTTTTTTGCGAATTCGAAACTGGATTGCGTCTGTGGATGGTGAAAGTTTGAAGAAACGACCATGATCCATTTATTCTATTTTACAAATTAGAAATAAAATGCTACTCAAAGAGTTGAAATGATTCTTATCTTATTACGATGAGAAGTGCGAGGAGAAGGCTTTTTTTACTTTAGAGTTTTGTGATGGTGGTTGGCAAGCAATAAAAGAGTAAGTACTACTCCACTCCGACGGGTTTTTCATTCGACTGGGAAAAGGACCAAGACGAAATAAAAAAGTGCAGAGAGCGAAAGGCCATAATATGAACGTAATGTTAGGAAAAACTACAAAAGAGAGAATGGCAGAAGAAAAGGTTTGTGTAAACAAAAAATGAACAGAGCGTGAGTTGAGTGAGTGGGGAATGAGGGAAAAGAAGAAATAAGAAGAGAGAGAAAATGTGTGCGTTGCATTTGTGGTTGGTTGTTTACTCAAACCTCTTACTTGACCCGTCAATCAATTCAGAAAGAAAAGCGGAAACGGAGAGTGGGGAGAGAAAGCGGAAAGTGGTTTGGTTTTAATTTTCTATTAATATTTTTTCTTATTGCTTTTTTGTTGTTTGTTGCTGCTGCTGTTTTGACGCACACGCCCGAACATGCAGAGTTCAACACAGCATAGGGATGACAGGATCTATGAAAAATTTGGGGGCCACACAGCCTCAGGATGATGAGACAGGGGATGAGACTTCAGCATTTTTGGGCACTCCAAATAGCGTCGGAGGAAACAGATTTCCAGAGAAAGGAATTCTCAAGAAGTTTGCTGAAGAAGATGGATCCCAGTCTGATAATAACGATGCCATGTGCAGCATTAAGGGTAGCGGCAGCTCAGAGAGGTCTCGGAGACACAAACTCAACACCACCTCCACAAGGTATTATTGCTATTATGTGTTATTATTATGTATTATCCATGAATGAAGCAGTGGAACGGTGTTGGAGAAAAGACGTTACATATTTGATCCAGTATACAGACAGTGTCTGCTGCTGGTGCAAAGAATGTATCTATGCTGGGCATGTACTACTGTTCATGTCCTATAAAACTCCTCAAGCTTACTTTCCTTTGGCCTACTCTAAGCTACTTACACTTTTAGTGCTATTATTTTGTGTATCTATCTTGAATGAATTCGCGACGATGCATTCAGGAG
>JAHZMV010007152.1:0-11829 GCA_027743765.1 Coecobrya sp. COE2
GCTGGACTTTACATAAAAGTAGTGTCCAGCTTTATGCTTGATCCAATGGACAAGTTTTTTGGTTTTGTTGACAATGCATGCGAAATGGTTATGATTCTCAAGAAGAATTAGTCGGGCAGATACGCGATGAGTTTGGTTACTGGATCGGTCTGACATGCCATGCTTCTTTTTTGATGAAGTTATCAAGCTTGATAACTGATACAGTTCTAGTCCTTCAACGCAAAAGATGTCATCTTTAAGCTTCTCAAATATGTCAGAGCTAACCTCTGTGTTGATGTATAGTGTCCTGGGGATGTAATATGAAAGAGGCTTGGGGACAGTGTCAACAGTTAATGTTATAGGCTTATCACTTAAAAATGCCTTATATGCAGAAGCACTCATTCCACTTGCTATGCATTTTTGCCAGGTTTTCGGCACGATAAATTGGGATATCTCTTGAAGCGGTAAGATACGACCGTCAAAATACACGGTTTTGGAAAGAAATTCTTCGGTGTTCAACTCAATACCACAGTATTGGAATGAGCTCTGGTCAGATACATTTGACTCAACACCACTCAATAAGTTAAAGACGGTACCTATCTGCCCACAAATAAATAAACCTTTTGCTAGGTTTTCATAACCTCCCGTTCTCGTCTGTAAAATTTCTAGCAGATGTTTTGCCTTGTCTATTTTTCCACCGGAATTTCCAATAGCTTCCTATTTATGACATAAATTAACAAATCCCAACGTCTAAAATTTACGGCTCATGTGTTTTAATGTAAGGAGTTATATGTACATACGTATATCCTAGAAAGTCTTACCAGTTTTTGAACCTCCGAATCAGACAAAATATGACATTGGCGCAGGAAAGCGAGAAGTGGCACACTACAATCGATGTCATGAATTAAGGTGAAAAGGTGATGGGTAATGAACTCCTTTTGCCACTTTTCCATTTTGGACAATTAGTTCTGGCCCCAGGCTTTATGTTCTCAGCATACTATAATGTTGTTTAAGTTATACGTCAGTATATAAATTGACATATGAATGCTTGCATATAATATAATGTTATCTTATGAACTAATCAAATCTCGTTCAGGACATGAGACAGAAATGGACAATTGAGACATATATAAACATATTGCTACAATATTTTTTTAAATGTTGCACTTGGACGAAACGAAAATGCGGTTATCCAGGATACATACTGATACTGATAATACAAAACTGATAACAAATACGGTACTTTAATGTGTAACGAGTTGGCAATGCTATCAAACTTATTATTATGTGAGCGTTAAATGATAGACCAAGATATAATTTTGCTTTGATGTGGTTACATGCTATTTCCCCGCTTATCAATCTCCCCAGAAGTCTTTTTCTTTTGTGGCATTTTATCCCTACAGAATATTACAATACGAGGTTTCCTAAATCTAAAATTTAATACATTCTCAAATACAAAAGCACATAAGAAATGTCCTGCCAATTTAAATAGGTATATAAATCTGGGTATTAACTAGTAGACTATTATGTTATCTGAACTGTGAAGAAATTTAAATTAAGAAATGGGATACAAGAAATTCTTACCTACATATCTGTTTCCCTTGATGCAATTTATTGTCAACACGATAATGGCTATAAAATATATACACTTTTAAAACCTAAGGCTAATTCTATAATATGAGTAAAGTTCTGTATAATTAAACACAACACAAATAATAAATATACCAAGTAGTTTCACAAACTCCAACAAACTGAATAAGAATTTCTGAGTACATGACATAATATGGGACAACAAAAAATGATACAAAAAATGAATGCAATAAAAAATTCAATTACCATTTGGCATATTATCTTGTTATTAACATATAAAATGTAAGCATTTAAATTTTATCACTGCTTATATGTATGTGTATGGTATTTTTTGCGAAGATTGAATAACGAAGATAAATGATATGATAACACATTGAATCTGAACATGTAACAAGTATGAATGTGTACATATATGTATCTGATAGTTTATATCAAGTATAGAAAACCGCAAAATGGTGGTTGTATCAAATTGGCAAATTGGCTATATAAATTGGCTGTTATGTCTGAAAGCATACCATAAATTATATTCGTTCAATTATGTACATACATATATAGAAATGCAGAGGATAATTCAACAGATATACATACATATATGGGTGTGCTATGTATATTGTAAACCGCAAACCGCAATTTACTATATTATTAATATAAATACGTGTAATTGCTTTTGTGTTGGAAGCCAATGAAGTGGTATTACCTTGGGATCTAGGCACGACTCATCATCATATGATTTCATGCATTTTAGTGGTGATATTCCATTCCACTCACAATATAGGTACAATAATGATAAGATAAACGGTGAGAATAATGACACACTCGGTTGCAAATTACTGTGATAAATAATGCAGCTTATTACATTTTGGTTTAGAACGAAATAAAACGTTATATAGAATGGGTTGTAAAATTAATAGTTTTTTCTACTAAACTCATCTCATTTACTCGCTAGCAGTGAACTACTACAAATGTGATCTTCTGGAATGTAGATTTTAAATTGAAGAAAGTATTTGCTCTTGAAACAACATTTGAAATGGCAGCATCATCCGTAACAGACGATAAAATTGTGAAGGAGACACTCCGTCTTATTGACCAAGGTTGGGAGGAACTAAATTCAAAGTGCTCCATCCCAGCAAAAAAGGAAGTGATATTCATTCTTGGAACAACAGGTGGAGGAAAGTCGACAGCTACCCAGATCGTTATTGGTAATCTAGAAAAGTTGCACGCGAAAAAGCATAGAAGTGGCCTTGTGATTGTGGACGAGGTTGAGGAGGGAAAAGGTCGCATTGGGGATCCTCAAGTGGCTTCAAAAACTTTTCTTCCAGAATATATGACGTGCAATAACGACACCAACCTAGTTTTCGTAGACTGCCCGGGTTTCAACGATAATCGAGGGCCACAGATGGACATTGCAGCGATGGTGCTTATTCAAAAAATTGCAAAGCAAGTAGACCACGCCCGGTTTCTATTTGTGGTTCCGTCTTCATCAGTCTCTTACTCCAGCATTAACAGAAATGATTTTTTGTTGCTGGCCACCCACGCCACTTCATTTTTCAAAAACCTGAATAAAATTAAGGATTCCATGGGGCTTATAATTACCAAAGCAAATAACCGTGACCCATCAACTGGATCAATTATTGAGGACGAAACGGTGATCGAGGAAACGAGAGAGTTCCTCATGGAAGCTTCCAGAGAACCCGCATTCAAAAAGAATCAGCAATTTATTGAGTATCTCCTAAGCGATGAAGAAAAGTGGGCATTGATCCGATTTCCATCTGAACTAGGTCCATTAAATAAAATGGAACACTTTGTGCAAGTACGACACCAAATTCGGGAGATGTGTACTGGAAAACTGAAGAGTGTTGCAGTAACACATGAAGATTTTGCTGTAACAATAAGCCCTGAGTCTAAATGTGTCATTTTGAAAAGTCTTATTCCTCATATGAAAGCCGAAATTGATAGGATTCTGACTGAGAATTTGGGTCAATTTGAAACTGCATTTGTTGCAAAATTTCAATCAGATTTGCTTGACTTAAGAGGAGAGAAACTGGTGGCGTCTGTAAAAAATTTGAAAGAAATTTCAAACAAGCTTACTCATCAAGCACAAGATGACATGCTGCCACTCACCAAGAAAATTTTTGAAGCTGCTGAGTTGCTTCAGATTGCCTTAACAGACAATAAACTGGCAGAGCTGAAGAAAGCTGAAGAGCAGCTTTCCTTGTTTCAAAAAATCACTGACGAAAAGGATGTGGACAGGGGCACCGCTGGGAAAATCACAACTTTATTTCATTCCCTTCAGACTAACCTGACGGTGCTTCACAAGTCAACGTTGAAGTTTTTGAGGCACAACAACGTCCGTAATGTGAGGACCCAGAAAAAGGAAGAGGCGGACAAGCTCTTGCGTGAATTTACTGGGAAATATTCATCTGAATTTTGGAACTCACTGAAAATTGGTGATGAATTTGGAAAAGAAGCCCTGGATAAATTAGAAGTTGACTGGCTAAAAATTGAAACATTGGAATGGGACGGTCATGCGAAAAATGAGGTTAAGAAAATCGTTGATTCTGCAGCACTGAACAGGATTTGGATTGAACTGGGATTTGAGATCCAGCCAGATTCTTGTAAACACCTAAAGGAATTGGAAAATGAACTGGAAATATTGTTAGAGCTAATCGGAGATAAAGGCAGATATGGGGACACAAATGGCATTCTAGGTCAGGTATCCACAGCTCTGAAAAATCTGCGAGCGGAAGCACACGTAAAAGTACGAAACGAGTATGTCAAGTTGGTTCATGCCAAAATACAGAAGCTCATAGACTCTCTATTTGGATATTTGGAAGATACTTATTTCCGGGAAAGCTTTTATCCAGATTTGAATTTGGGTACTATGAATGCAAAACGGAGAATGCTTGAAGAATGTGGCAAAAAATTACAAGATTTTTGGGGAAGCTATGATGGTATGTTAGATGCCGTTAGTAAGGTAATCTTGAACATTATTTATTTTTGCTTTTTGAAATGCATTGGTGGATGGTAATGAGGTTACTTGTAATTCATTAATTTTATTAGGGATTCGCTATTTTTGACGTTGAAGTTAAACAAAGTAACGAAACTCTCTTGAGTAAATATGAAGATCTTCTGAGGTTTTATGACGGTATATTAGGAAGCCCCCTTTCACGACCCATGAATGAATGGATGACTAGACTTAGGTCTCTGCAGGACCGGATTCAGGAAATGGAGCGCTTATATGAGTTTATGTTTCTAGCCAAAAACTCAGATCCTCTTAGCATTAAGCAGGATTCATTGAAGGGCGATGGAGACATCATATCTGGATTCTTGGATACCTTCAGAGCCACTTCCGACATTAGACGAATAGTGCAGAAGAGGGAATATGCGGAAGAAAAGCTTCTGATGTATAGTATTGCCACTTACCTGGAAAACGAAAGGGGCAAAAGAAAACCGAAAAATGTGGCAGCTAGATCAAGGGTGGCCAGTGCTGCAACATCTTCAGCCAGCGATTCATGGTTTAGTGAACGAAATTTGCAGTCGTTCTTTCAAATGATTACACCAGTAGTAGAATATTTAGTCACACCTTCAAATGAACCACAGGTTAATACGGCAACGGGAGGTAGGGGTAATGCCCAAAGGGTAAACGATGGAACTAGACGAGGAAGAGGAGGTACAAGTAGTACCGGCTCTAGAGGAAGAGGGGGCACACAGGGTGCGGCAGGAGTTGCAAGCAGCTCGAGTTCGAGAGGAGGAACGCGGGGGACGGGAGGAGGCGGAAGCAGTTCCGGTTCAAGAGGTAGAGGATCGAGAGGGAGTAAAGGTAGCTCGGGATCTAGGGGAAGGGATCAAACTAAAAAATAATTTCATGTTCACATAATTCATATGATATTATGATTTTTAACTATTCATGTAATTTCTTTATACTTGCTAAGCTAAACTGGGAAAATCACGTTTATGCTTTACAAGATAAAATATTTTATTTGCCCATTAGTCATTTAATAAATAAAATAATAAATTGCAATAGAGTGGATCGTTTCCCAGCCTTATTCATATTTTATTGGTACGTAGTCATATTTCATTCCATGTGTTGCTTGAATGCTAATAAGAACCGTAAATGGAACAGATAGAGATAAGCTCGCCTCATTAAAATACCATAAGCTTATTGAAGCATTTTCAAATTTTCCCTCAAGCAAAAGTAACTTTCTCATTTTAAAAATAAACAAACAACTTTTAGTGAGGAATGAAAACATATCAGTCACAAAAATTGTCCTCCAGTTTATTTCGTTTGCATAAATAGGTCATAAACAAATTTTGAAAAACAAATTTTCATCTACAAACAATGCACATATTATATACAATTTATGAATACAAGTGAAGTTATTTTTTAACCGGGCAAATAATAATTATTTTGTGGTGTGTAGCGAATAATATTTCATTGCAAGTTATATGCTAAAAGAAATTAATAGCTAATTAAATATTTCGAGTAATAATTGCAAAATATTGAAATAAAATATTTATAATCTCTATTAAGGAAATATACTAAATTCTTGTTAATGACAACTTGTTTGTATTTATGACAACTAAATTACTAGGATTAACGCAGGTAAAAATTATCACAGGAATTTGGTTTAAAGTCAATGTAGCTGCCTGATCGGGCAATTTTTTTCTAAATGTGGTAATTGATGGTCAATTTCTCTCTGTCTTTTCTATCCAATTTCTCCACATCGGCGCCTAGTCGGATGATATCTTTTATCATTCTTTCGCTCCTATTGTGCCTAATAGCAATTGTCAACTCACTTTGCTTAAAATTAAGTCTTCCATTATAACGATCGTGGCAGCTATTCGTGAGAAGCTCAAGCGTCTCACTTTTCAAGTCAATCCATTTCAAAGCCAGGAGACCTGGCTCAAGTCCTTTCCAATCATCTTCGTATAATATTCTTTATTTATATTTCTTTTTCAGCATGTCATCAGCAAAGAAGCAAAACGTTCCACTGGGAGGATTTTACTAGCATAATATTATGTATCATAGCATACCTTTCAATTTACACTTAAATAGTTTGTACTTTGTACCAAGTCTCGTAAATATGTTCTTCTTTAAATGCAATTAAGTAATAGGTTAATGAGCCGTCAATACATTCAATTTTAAATATTTAATATTTATTTGGTTAATAAAAATACATATAAAATACTGTGGTGTTTATTAAATCAAATAACTATTTACATTATTTTGTTTCATACATTTTTAGAAAATGTCACAAATAATTAAAACATACTCTCTGAAGTTAAATTAAAATTATTACTAGCCAAATTGAATCACATTTTATATTTCTGCCACCCATCCTATAACATTTTCGGATCTGTTTTTTCTATTCCAGTTTTATGCTACGTCCAACTCCTCCCCTCCAGTTTAGGCGCTTGATGCATTGGTGGTATCTTACAGGCGGCTGCATTATTTCCTCATCCTTGAACGCTTACACAGGTCCCACGATCATCGGTTTCATATCTCCTACAATCCATAATTCGTTGCGGTTTTTTCTCGAAGTGAACTTACACACCTTTCCCAAAATAGAATCCTGACCCTCGAAAATTGAACCATGTTCATTCCACACCAACCGCACTTAACCATATTCTCAATTCCTCCACCTCTTCAACTCGTTTTATATTTAAAGTGTCTATCTACAGCTTAATTTAATTGTTAACTTATATCACATTTCCTTATACTCTACATATTATAATTCCTGGCTAATCGCTCTCTGGATCGCTCTAATCGATGTAATTTTTCCTTGTCGCCACCGAGTCTGATGATATCGGTTATCACTCTTTCGCTCCTCCCCTCCCGAATGGCAATTGCCAATTCGCTTCCATACCCAGTGATGTTGTTAAAGTTGACGTTACAGCTGTTGGCTAGAAGCTCAAGCGTCTCACTTTTCAAATCAATCCGCAGCAAAGCCTGGTGTACTGGTGTAAGTCCCAAAGAGCTCCGCTGTTTAAATAGGATTTGTGCATGACGAGAAATAATTAATTGAACCAGCTCGTGATATTCTTCTGCGGAAAAATAGTCCGCTGTTGAATGGGCTATATTTTCATTATCTCTATTTATCTGAGTAAGGTCAGCTCCCGCTTCAATCAGACACTTTATCAACGAAAAGTGGACATGATCCGCAAGTAAAGGAACACAATCGAAGTCTGGATGAGGTTTGTTTAAAATCTGAGGCCTCTCGTTCAAAATCCTCTTTACAATCTGAACCTTATCCCCCACATTTAATTTATAACTATTCCACAAACACCTGTATAAAAGCGGCTCCTTGTGAAATTTCTCCTTGTCGAAACTGAGAATGTACTCAAACATTTGATAATGACCTCGTTGCAAAGCAAAATACATCGGGCTTCCATATTTATTGTACTTAACCTGATGAACCCTTTTGCTAGTGACACTTTCCAAAAACTGGCATGATAGTTTCAATAAATGCATAGACGAATATTGAGCCGCAATGACAACCAAACCTTTAAGTTTCTTGTCTTCTTTCAAGTCATTCACAAGTTGAAGTTTTCCTGTGTCTTGGACTTTCCAGTTTTTAGTGTCTTGAAGGTTTTCTTTGAATCTGAGCAACATTGTGGTTTTATGGATAGTTTCAAGATCCAAGTACACATCCAGTAGGATCAAGTAGAGATGAGTTGCATTTATCATGAGGGAGCTTTCTAACAGTGAGAATAAACTTTCTGAGTTGTAATATTTACTTTCCCTGAGTGGTGTCTTCACATGTTTAAATTCTTGCCCGTCCGAGTCCTGGTGGGAAAGGAAGAAATGAAGAAAGCGACCCACTACCGGATTCTGGAAGGACGCCTTTTTCCAACTATTAATAGACCAAATGAGAGCTTGTCCACAAAGCAACTCGATAAAGTCGCTTTCAGTTAAATTTATTGGAAGCTTTGAAATGATTGAGCTAGCCAAGGACTCGGCAGCAAAGTACTCTGCTAACGTGCGGTGTGAAAATGCAAATGCAGTTGAATCAGATTTGAGCGGCTCCAGTATTCCAATTCGGTAAATCAATTCACCTTCAGGAACATTAACACCCTCCTGAAAATTTCCGCATATTTTGGGAAAAAGTGTTCGTAGTGATTCCCGCACGTGAAAATCATAATACAATTGTTTCTCGTCATCGTTGCAAATTGCAGAGAATTTTGTGTCAATGAAGTGTCGATATACTTCGAATATTGAGTTTAACTGTAGTTGACACTCTGTGGGGATGAGACCACCTCGCTTAGCATTAGTCGAGTAAATCTCCGCCAGCATTCTGCACAGAAGCGGAATTCCAGCAATATCGCCTTCATTACACGACGTTTCAAAATCTACAGTTTTCAAACAGTATTCAGCATATTCCTTTATCTCATCGTTTATGTCAACACCGTGTTCGCTCTGCCAATAGCTTAGAAAAAACGAAAGTTTGTTGGAGTCGTCAAAGGGAAAGATATTGTATCCTAGCATCCCAAATTTCTCTTCCAACTCATCCCGCCTGTGACGTCGAGATGTAACGTACATTCGAATGTTCTTGAAATCTTTTGCAATCACATTTAATATTCTATTTGCACAAGAAAGATCATATCCTGGAACCTCATCAAATGCATCCAGGAAAGGCTCGATTTGATGATTTGCGGAATCAAACACTGTCTTGGTGACATTTTGACCAAAATTGCTTGAGGAAATGCATTCCACCAATGCCTGCTTTATTGCAGAAAATGTTTCGTCTTTTTGGACCTCTCGAATCTTCGAAATCAATTCTGAGATTTGAAGAAAAATCACACTGAAATTTGGATGAATCTCTTTAGTTTTCCGAGCTAGGCTGGCCAACAGAACCGATTTGCCCATTCCTGGTGAGTCGTAAAGAAGTATAGCAGCGTTTTTGGGACCATCTTGGCATTTTGACAAAAACTCGTCCTCGGAAAGTTGTTGGGAATTTTGTGAGATTAAAAATTTTTGAATTGTTTGAATGCCGGACCCGGTACTGCATCTGACGTAAAAGAAATTGTTATTTTCGTGTTTAATCCAATGAACACACTTTCGTGTCTTGTCAGCAATTTCTTGGAAATGATCATGATGCTCAAGAAGAATAAATTGTGTTGTCACGCCATGAATTTGATTTCTGGATTTGTCTGGGATGTTGTGACCTCTTATGTTTGATAGTGCTGAGAGTTGGTGTAACTCAATTCCTTCAATGCAGAAGATGACTGTTTCAAGTTTTTCAAATATCTCCGGGTCAAGCTGAGTGTTAATGAACAATGTCCTGGGGATGTAGTACGGAATTGGTTTCGGAATCGTATCGACAGTTAACTCTACAGGCGTATCACTGAGGAATTGCTCATACGTGCTGGCATCCATGGAACTGGTAATTAGTCTTGATAAGCAATCCGTTGTAATATCCTTACACACATCTTTAAGTAGATGAATTTTCCCACCAAACCTAACCTGTTTGCTAACAAATTGTTCCATGTTTAATTGGATTTCACACACTTCGAAGGGACCTTTATCAGGAACATTAATCTGTATTCCATAGAGTAATTTGAGAAAGGCACCTGTTTGCTCACAAGTGAACAATGTTTTTGTAAGATGCTCGTACCCTTTCGTTATTGTTAGAAGAATGTCTATCAGACAACTCGTTTTGGCATGTTCCCCACTTGACTTTCCCCGAGCTTCCTGTTATAATTTATGCATCAGTTTAAATTTGTAAGAAAATAAGAATTTTTGCGTTATCAAGTAATATTTTTCAAACATTTACCAGCGTGGATATATCGGTATCAGATAAAACACTTCGACTCCGTAAATATCCGATAAGAAGTACATCACAGTGAATATTTTGGATTAAAAAGTGTAGATTTTTAATAACGTACTCCCGTTGCCAGTCCTCCATTTTCATCCGGATGAAATTTTAAAGTCACTCCAAAATGTAAATCAGTTTAATTGCAATTAAAGTTGTTTCAAGTTAAGAACTTTTGTAAATAGCACATTCAATTCGAATTAAACGGTTTGGTAAACTGTGCAGAAAATTATATCTGTAAATGATAGACCTTGGATTTTGTAATCAATCTATTACAGTTACAGCTTCAGCGTTACCATGGTCTTGTGCCATTGATGCACTGACGGAATCTGAAAAAAAACACTCTCATCGCAACACATTTTGCGTTTCTGCTTCACGACAAACCAGATAAACACGGATGGAATTTGACATTCAGTGTCATATAATATCACTTAATCCTACATAAATCCTGGTGACATAAACGCTTCAGAATCACGCTTTGTTCAATATCCCAGCAGAAATATATTTGCCAGCAATGTTGTGCATGAATAGGTCAAGCATGATATCAAATGTAAATCAAAAGCTGTACATAAATGCAGGCGCCATCCAATAAATAGGTATGTACATGACATGAAATTTTGTGACAGATTATTTTCAAGTACGATTAACTTCTTATTTATTAATTTAATCATAATTTATTTTTAGTGGAAAAATTACAGGGAGTGCTAAGACATAATATGCTCATGTCAATGTATGTATGATGATTCCACGTGTACCTGGAGCTCTTGTGAACGAATTCTGCAAAAATTTGTGAAATGACTGATTTTGCTGCAAAATACCAACCTGTGATTATTTGTGAAATGACTGATTTTGCTGCAAAATACCAACCTGTGATTTACCAGTTGTCTAAAATTAGAAACTTTGAAAATTGCGGGCAAACTGATTGGGATTTACTCTCATGCCATTATATTCCAACAAAAATGTGTGCAAATATGAACAAACACCTTGATGAATGATTGGAAGTTGTCAATTAAAAAATTGTTATCACAGAAAATATAATTTAATTTGTTTCTTTTGCGTAATTTGGCTACAAACAAATTTTCCAGGAATATTATTTATCCACAATGCAAACAATACAACAATATATGATTACATGCGATATTATTTCATAGCAAATTGTGCTCTACAGACAATTAAAACTTAATTAAGTATTTCTAATAGTAATTGAGTATGTAGTAGTTGAAAACTATCGAACTTATTTAACATTCATATGCGGGAATTATAATTTCTGATTAATTTAATTTTTATGATATCTAATTACTAAGAGTAACATAGGTACATACATATTATTATTTTTGGTACAAATTATCACATTAATGTCGTTTCAAGTCAATGCAGCTGCCTGTTCCGGGCAATTTTTTTTCTAAATGTTGTAATTGATGGCCAATTTCTCTTTGTCTTTTCTATC
>JAHZMV010007153.1:0-18821 GCA_027743765.1 Coecobrya sp. COE2
TAAGAGAGAATAGGCTGGCGTCACTTTTGCCACTTGCTAACCAGTTACGATAGTTATACTGAAAAGTTTGATACGAATCCTTTACGAAAAAGTTCCATCCAGGGATAAATTTTTTGTGCTTCTTTTTCAGGGTTTTGTGGTGAAGCGACGTAACTTCATTTTGTGTTTGGCATATAATATCTACTATGTTATCGTAGCAAGCTTCTATTTGTCGACAGTGGTCAGTATTTCTGCAACCACAGGAGTTACAAAGTTCCAATGTGTCACTAAAGTTGCATAGTTTGTCTTGCGTGCGTTTGGTGAATAGGCATTGATATTTGGTACTGAGATGCCTCCATATAAACTTAGGTTGACTAGAGATGGAGGGACTTTTTGTCGGAGTAATTACTTCTAAGTTGACTTCCATTATCATGGGAAAGTGGTCACTTGGATTAGCGTCATTAAGTACAGCGCATGATAACACTTCCAGCGATGTTGAGGTAACAAAGTGGTCAGGCCAGCTCACATGACCTTGACCTTTGCTGCAGAATGTGAATGTAATGTAATGACCAAGTCTACACTTTTGAAGAGTGTAATACGGGCGCACAGAAATGTAAGATGGGTCACGTACAAAAAAAAAGACTATTGTGCTCTGGATGGCAATTTTCTTGAAACATTTTCACCCTATATATATTTTTCTTTCAACCCCTTTGGTATTTTCCTAAGCCGGACACTACCATTAACACCAACAAAAACATTATCTAAAGTCACAAGGCGTCTAAAGGTTATAATTCCTTTTTTTTGGCTGCCTGGAGCATTTTTTCATTTATTACCGTCATCATTATTACGACTACATTAAAATAGCATTATGCCTAAACTCATTACCGTCATTATTCAGCATCATTGAACATGTCATATAAACAGCATGTCCCACCAACAACCATTTTCTGGCTATTGCACTTGGACGGCTGAATTCAAAGAAAAAATGCATACAGGCTCAATTACAACAACGTACAATCACACCACCCACACCCATCTTGACCAAATACAGAGCATAAACAAAATTGGCAGTTTTGGCGACCTATTATGGCATATTTAGACTGCCGCAAATCCAACATTTTTTATATAGCTATTAGACCATTCATGGAATATGTTTAGAAATACCTTCACATTGAATAACTTTCAAAAGCTGTCCCAAGAGTCCGTGTCCCCAGAATGTGATACCGGATTAGACATGAATGGACAAACAATGAAAGCTTTTTAAATCAGTTTTCATGTTTAAAACCAACACGTAATTTGATTTGCTTGGAAGAAGAATTGACTTGAAAATCTTTTCTGAAAGTTGACAATCTTCTTTTTTTGTCATGGTTTTGTTTGCTGATTGATTGTTTATCAGTGCATTATAGATGACACCACAATTTTAGGTTTAAAAACTTGTGTAAAAACAGAATTTTACATTCAATTTCCGACATAACCCGCGAAGATTCATAAAAATGTTCTGAAATATTTCTGCAAACTTTTTATTTGATATGCATGAGAAAATTAGGCTGGCTTAGATTTCATCATTTTACAAAAAAAAAACCACAACGCAATAATGGCTGCTGAAAAAGTACATAAAATGTCATAAATTTAAGTATCCTTCTTGTTGTCACGCAGAATATTATGCATTTTATATTTTTTTTACTTTCAAACTGACCAAAGCACAACTGCCTGTAAAAATGTGTGTATATTGGAATAAACATTATAGAGCAACTTGCTACAGATTGGATTATTTTCGCGGTTAGAAGCGACCTACATACACAAATATGTACAACAATCAGAAAATATATCTCTTTTTTCACGCATACACGCACCAGATATATTCACACGTGAATGAATTGTATATTGCAGGAATCCTCTTTCAAATTACGTATTATTTTACGCATTCCTTGAAAGACAGAACAAATCTGAGAGAGAGAAAGAATTTCATTATTTCTACCAATTAAGGACGCTCTTATTCGATAATGAAGCAGTGCGAACTCTCATTGCCATTGAATTTCATTAAAATTCAAATTTGCTGTAATTTATAAAAAACAGCCATATAAAACAATTTTAACTCCCAACGGTCGTCCATTTAGTTTAGGCGTAGGACTATATATTTTTTTATTATTATACAAGCACACATCACATCTCTCAAGGCTTTTTTACGTCTTTTGAATTCAGTCAACCAGTAAGAGTGGCCAAGTTTTTCAAAAACTAAATTTACTTGGGTGGGCAGTGTGTATGTGGAAACGTTGACAGTTTTTTTTCATTTGGAAGAAAAAACGTACAGCTTCCGCTTCAACTACTCCATCCAACAAGTCAACGCACACCTATATTTCTTGTTTGTTTCTCAATCTTCATTGTCAGATCAAAATATAAGAGAAAAAATGCAAGATTACTTGAATGCCTGCTTATGTCAAGGTATGTACCGATGAAACTCTTTTTTTTTTTGCAAAAAAATTATACGCTAGAAGCATTGGGTTCCTTAGAATAGCAGCTTAGTATAAAAATAGTTAAGGTTGTTCATTTCTTGAGCGATTACAACTTTTTATCAATCGACGCCTCTTCAAATGAGTTTAGGAAGCAATTCCTAAGTTTGACCTACCTCGCGGGGGTTTATGTGTGATTTGTGATGGTCATAGGAATTGACAGGGTGACAGGTGCAAGAATTATGGTTTCTTGTAAAAATCTATGACATTGCTCTTTTTTTTTCTGCTAAGCTAATCGACCGTTACATAGCTTTGTTTGTGTAATGGACTATTCATAAGAAACTAGTGCCAGGAATTATTACAAATTACAAATAAGATGGACAACAATGGGTGGGTAATGATAAGTAGAATTCTAGAAGGTTTGGAATGTGTAACGAACAATGTTTAATACAAGTATGATGATTGCTTCAGCTAATCTCTCTGACTTAAGGTATACTAAATATGTCCGACCCTAAAAATGATTAAAGTTTTGCAACAACAAACCTTAATACCTTTATTCAATCAACATTAAATACTACATTGCACACTCATCCTTACAAACAAACGACAACATATACCCTTGTCACGTCACTTGATTAAAAAATGGCAAGTTGACTGGTGCACAATAGCACCCACACTGCCACATCAACACTGCGTGAAGAATGATCAACTGTCTCTGATTCAACACCTTCAGTAATTGGGAATGTGGACGCGTCAATTCTTATTTTATAAAATCAAGCTGTGTGAAGCCAATAAAATGATAGACAACTTTGTCTATCCATAGAAAACGCTTTAAGCGGAATGAAGATCTCTGTGTGAGCATCCAACCAAACAATAGTGACAATTTTCATTTGATTAGCTGTTATTTTTTCTCCCTCTCGTCTCCTCTTTACATATCCCCGTATTATATGAACCAAAAAAAAAATGCGACAAAGAATCCAATCAAGAATCTTGTGTGATGTGCACATCATGTCGCATGCCTTATTCTATTCCTCTGCCCCCGATCTGCACAAAAAAAACATTTCAAAACTTAAACTTCAAACGGTTCGCTGACGTGAAAGGAAGGTCAAAGGGAACATTATTGTGAAATTGACAAAATGATATAAAAAGAATATAACAAAATAAAACATTCATTTTCTTTCTCTCTCTGGTTTTTTTGTTATCACACCTCCTATTACAATAAAACAAACTAACTGAATTAGTTACAGAATTGGGTGATAAAAATCAAACAAATTAGAAAGGATTGGGACAACAGGCGGCCACAGGATTTTCATTTGGGATAAAGGGAACCTAATTTATTTATTTATTTTGCTAATCTACATATTATTATAAAACACGCTTTTTGTTGTTATCACCGTGGCTAAATTTTTTATCAATGACTTTTGTTTTCGAGTTAATACTCCGTTTACATCAAAGGAACTGACTGATTTAATAAGGTAGCCTTAACGCTCTCGGCGTGGTTCGTTTGTTTTCTATATGCATGCCATTAATTACAACAAGTTGAGTGGGGATTGTGGAATGTGATAATATTATTATAATTTTACTAATGGACTTCACATTTACAGGACATTCCGTGTGTGGTTTGTCAGTCGGTTTAGTTGATAATGATGATTCCCTTAATCTATTGCTCTCTGCGTGTGTGTAAAATGATAATGATGAGAGAGAGGGGCTAACCACCTAAAAGTAATGAACGTATAATATATATTATGTACAACAAACAAATGTCGCAATTGCCACCACAAGTAATCATAACACAAGATTTTTTTATTGCGTAAGAGATCTTCACCTTTCTTATTATGCCAGCAACATTGCTAAACACAGCATGCAAATTAACTGAATCAAAACTTAAATAGCTCAAAGAAAAAAAACAACACACACCAAAAAAATCTTTCTTGGGAGATGTTGCTAATTTAATCAAGATAAAGCTTCCTTGAGTAGCAGCACTATATTCATGTTGCGTATTACAATAGTGCGTTATCAAGTAGGTACCTTATAAATAAAACGCTTCTTATAAACTCGCCATATCTCAGATTTGACAATAGGGTAAAAATGACAACAAAATAATATGAATAATGAACAGTTGTTGTTGGTAAATAATAATAAATGGTAATAAACGGTTCTTTAACTAAGCGCTATTATTTTTTTGATAATCGGCGACAACAACAGAAAATCCTTTAAATTCCATGTTACCAACTGTTTACTTTGCGTATTAGTGATGATAGCAATCTTGCAATTTCTTTTGCGAGTTAATCCAGTCCTTTTCGGCATGGAATTGTATAAAATGAATGAAATAATAATAAATATATTTGTTTGCTTACACCATCATCCTAGCTAACATAATTTATCATGTTCAATGTACAAATAAACAGTCATGTTATTTTATAGTTTATGTTACACTGCTTAACAAGAAATTATTCTGAAATTGGTATTTGTTTCATTTAGCATAAGAATATGTTGTAGAAAAATTTGTATTCAGAGATAGACGCATAATAAGGTATACTACGCACACAGGTGGAAGATCTTAACATGAAATTCACAATATTGTTGTTTTGCAGACGCAGCAGAGATGATGATAATGATAACGATAACCAAATTAATATGTACTCACCACCACTCTGCCACGAGATTACTATCAAGTTAATAGTATATATGGCGAGTTTTAGCACATCTTTTGGGCTGAGGCAAGTTTTATTATTCATATTCTTAGCCAAAGATCTTCAAGTGCCCACCACCACCCAAAACCCTTGCAATATGTATAGCGCATTCATTATTATTTTTATTTTGTGAGCTCAACCTTTGCATCATTATTTCTTGCAAGATTGCAAAATTTGGAGCAAACCAAATCATTATACCTTGTGGTGGTGATGGACTCATCATGACGAGGATTTTTATTTATGCTGATAATCATAATGGAAATGCATTTTTAATCTCCATCATTGCATTTTACAAGCAGAAAAGTGCAAGTTGAACAAAAGAGGAAGCAGGTATTGTTAAGTCGACACTGAAAAATAAATGTGCAAAAATCTTCAGACTGAATGGCAGTGTGATCACGTAAATATAAGCAATATGCCGGTCGGTCTCAATATTTAACAGAGCTTATAAAGCTAAACTGCACATGCAATGTAACAACATCTCATCCACTGTAATTAATAAATAATAACGGCATGTTACAAACATACACACAACAACAATTATGATGAGGGATGGGGAGGAATAGTACTTGTATGTCCTATGCTGTATATTATAGTACTCTGTGATGATTTTGATTTCATTATCATTTATCGTATGGGTAGTTCTTGAAAAAAGGTTTCAAGAAAATTGTTTTGTACCAACAAAATCTTCATGCATTTTAGTATATATCCCACGTGTGTAACTAAATTACATACACACACACGAGGAAACGCTAACTTTGCGTAAAGAAGGTAGTAAAAAAATCGTGAATTATTTGTTGATACCAACAAACAACACCCTTGGCAATATTATTATTATTATACATTTGTAAAAATATTCTTCAAAAGTCACTACCGCACTGCATACTACATTTTTATCCATATCGACAGTAATTTTTGCTAAGGCAAGGTTGCACAGTTTGAAATGAATTTATTTTCTGCACTTGAGCTAAAAAAGTTACAAAAAAGCATAATGTTAGGGAATGCGTACACAACCCATTTAATTGTGTATTCAAAGAGAGGACTTTCGTTTTCAAATTTGTACATCAAATGTCTATATTTTTTCGTTTTTCCTGACAACTTCATTTGCAACATTAACAAATGTTTCATTTCATTAGGAAACTTGATAACATATTCCAAATCTAATCTGACTTGAGTTCCTCAAAAAAATGACCATCTAAAAGCCCTATAGCGACAAAGTTACAAAGGAAAAATCAAGATATGTGTAGGTTATTTTGAAAACTACACGGTTATATGTAATTTTGCAAACAGCGACTACATAATAATAAGCAGTTTTAAGACATTTTGTTGTTTAAGGAAAAAACTTACTTCAGCATAGGCACTTTATTGAGGAAAATAGGAAGGAACGTTTCTCTTTTACTTTGAGGACGGATGGATGACTATACAGCAATTTTCGTGTCAGTGAAATTGCCTGAAATGATTACACTCAAAAAATATTTTCTCGATGCTGTGACAAGTTTTATTATGGCTTCACGACCTGCGCGTTTATTTTGTCACTTTCAGGTCCTATTTACATGCATATCTACATAGGTAATCATCATCAAGTTAAGTACTCTACACACTCAAATGTTCTAATGTTCACAAACAAAACAAATTCTACGATCGTCAGCATATTCACAATTACAGGTGTACATGTTTTTTTTTCTCAAGTCGTCAGTAAAAACAAAAATGGAGATGGTACTAAATGATATGGATCTCGAAATTGATGTTTTATGAAAATTATGTATTCATGCTTTCAATTTTTGCTGGGTGCTTTACACTCTGCCAGTTTTGTCGTGACACTCCAATTCTGGTTGCGAAGGGAAAGAAAAAAAATTTATTCTTTGTTTCGTTTTTGGTAGCTCATGTTCATACATGAAAATAAATTATGTAGAGGAGCTCATTAATCTACAAAAATTTTGGGACAATTAACAAGCATTTAAGAAAGACGATAATGCATCCTGTTGGCTTGTTCGAAACAATAATTGTTTTAACAATTCGTCTCAATGATCCGTATAGGTAGGTAATAATGATGATAATTACATACATGATACATAATATATTAGGTAAATGGACATGGAAAAATATGTTTTAAGTTGGGCATAATGAATTGTGAAAATGTCTAGAAAGTGTTTCCTATAAAATAGGAGCAGTCACTGAAATGAATAGAGCAAAGTAACAACTTATAAAAGAACGGTAGCGACTGAGAAAATTGTAATTAAGCGATATATATCGTCAAGAAAGATGAATGAAATGAAAAAAGCAATTTTTTAAGTAGTCAGACCAATAATTAAATACAGGTAATAATTCATAAAAATAATATAGTCAGAACGACATTTTCTACCATGTTGCATGTTTAATTGTCATGGCGTTATATAAGCAAGGTGAAATTAATTTCTCAATCTCGTCAACAAGATTTTTGATTGCTACCACAAGGAGCAGGGTCAAAGTTCAAGAAAAATGATTTATAACTCTTGGCACTATATTTAAAAAATACACTTGTAAAACAACTCAATCAGTTGTAATAGGAAGGGTGGTTATAGAAACTAGGCATTGTAAAGGAAACTTGTAATACATTTTATTCCCTTTCCAAAAAAAATGTGTTGATGTCGTTTGCTGCGACCTTTTTATTAAGCTGATGATTACAATCATTAGCGGTGAAATTGAGTTCTAAATCGTGCAAAAAAATTATAGTGAGAGATTGTCATAAATTAATATATAAACTTATTTGAAAGATGTACTTGGTACTAACACGAGTAAAAACATTTCATGTAATTTATTACGAATTTGGCAGATTGATTCATTGAACATCATTACAAATTATAAGTTATGATGATTATGACTGAATTTACTTGATAATCTACTGAAAATTTGCATACTGTGAACTTGAACGTGGCTTTCAAAATAATCAAAGTGTTCTCTGAACAAGAACATCAATTTTATAAAGATCACCAATTCATACATAATAAGTTGTTTGATTTAAATTGAGAATCGAGGAGACTCGAAATATTTAATTGCGAGGACAAATCAAAGTATTCAAACAGGTATATACACAGTGTCATTTCTTTGATCGTAAAAATGTAAATATAATCCAAGGAAAAGCATATACCTTCACAAAAATGACATAATTGGCCAACAAAATATTTTCACGTTTTTGACATTATCGAAATTAAAAGTCTTCCTGATGAAAATCCACTGAAGGCAGATTATACACTGGTTAGTACGCATAGGTATATATACCTCATAGGTAGACGGAATACACTTAAGTTTCCGTAAATATATTTAACCTTCAAAAGTTTCAATTTTTTTAGCACAAGTGCAAATCCTTTCGCAATTCAGCTTTGAAACCAAATTAAACCAAGATATGGAACACGCTCTGCTATTGTTTTCGTTACACTTCAAAAAGTATACGATAAACCTCTACAAAACAAACACACTTTCAATTGATTGAGCAAGAAAATTGCTCACCGAACCAAAACCGAATGCATATTACTTCATATATGAAACAGATAAGCCAGATAATTATTATTTCTTCATTCCAGAAATTTAAAAGATTTAATAAAAAAACAAATAATATGCTTACCTAAGGTCACAAGAATCGTCCAAGCGGACCTCCGCTGCATTCTCCGTTCCGTAGTTAACCCGTTCATATTTTGTACAATTTTAGTATACGTGTTTGGCTGAACTTTATATTTTCCAGCAATTGTAAAAGTAATTACCTACCTAAACTTTTCAATAAATCTACCTAGACCTATTTTGTATTTTAAAGCTAATATCATAGAAATGGTGTAACATGAAGAAAGAGAAAAAACACACTGTTTTTTTTACTGGCACAATGAAACTACTGGCACATTAAATATATCTTTCGTAAAAATATATATATGATTCTTGCTTGTAAATAATTATCACGAGACCATTAATCTGTTTACGTAAAAATTATCCCAGAAACTAATACCGCTTTCAGCAATCACATTATTTAAGGAACACTGCTGCTGTCTCCCTTTCCGTTTCACATCACGCATTCTGTCAACTTAAAAGAAAGCTCTGTAACAACGAGACGGAGGAACAAAATCATGTAACTATTTATTTTATGTGTGTCGGTATCAAAAATAACTGCTTATAATAATAAAAAGAAACAAAATCGGATAATTATGTCTGCTCTTCCAACAATGATTTTTTAAAAATGTAAAAATGCGATAAGTCCTATTAACTATTATCAACTGTCGTAATCTACTTTTTCGTCAAGGAATTTCCTATTTTATTTTGTATGTTAAAACCGTTTAAATGTTTTTCAAAAAGGAAAACATACACACAGATAGACAATTGCAATAGAATAATAATAATAATATGAAGAAAAAAACGTGATGCGTGATTATTACAGTGATTGTTAGACGAGGATGATGATGAGCTTATTATGATTACTGGTATTATTATTACATAGAGCAACAGATTTACATATTTACTGCCATTAAAAAGTGCAAGTTTAAAGCAAGTTTTGTGTAAGCACATGTATTCCTCTTTTTGAATTAATTCAAAAAGTATTCTTCACTCGTTTTTTTCTGTATCAGTATCACTTCTAAAACTCCTCCAATTACACAGCATTACTGTTATTATGCCAGTGGGGAAGAAGGGTGCTATAGTTTATAATAGGAGGCTTGTATAATGCTTTATCACTCTGCACATTTGCGACTTCTAACAAAACAAAATTTTCATTCATAATAATAATAATAATGTGTGCTATAGTATTGTTGTTACTATAAAAATTGCAAATATATAATGCAATATTATTCTTGTCCTATAATAAGTTGTGTGTTTGTCGTTGCTTCTGTCATCGTCATCATCCCAATCATCTTATCATTTTCGTCATGCTATTATGAATGAAGGTATATCTGTATCGTTTTTACTTATATAGCAAAACTATGTATACGGGCAGATTCTCTCGCGGTGATGATGATGTCGCGATAATTAACAATGCTGTTGTTTATAAGTTGTCTTGTGGTGTGTTGGATTATATAGAATGAAAAAAATGAAAGGTGTCCTCTTCTTCTTTATGCCTGCTTGCACTCAAATGAAAATGAAATTCATCAACAAGCGGATGGATGATAATGTTACTGTGTTCTATATTGTAACGTGTAGTGTAACAACGTGGCTTGGTCTCCTGAGGATTTCCGTAATCGAATGTTTTCCGGTCTTTCTTCTTCTTTCAGCCTTAGACAACAAGAATATTAGCATATAAGCATAATATATTATTTATTCTCATCAATTCCGTCAACGCACAACACACTCACGTTATTTTTGCACAAACAAGAAACTGCATTTAATTCACTATTTTAATGGGAGTATATAGTCGTGTAGATTGCACGCATGCATTTCATGTAAAAATATTTTTGCATCACAATCACCAGCAGACAAGTTTGCTGGCGCTGTAACAGACAGAGAGAGAACACTCTCAATTTCTGCAAACTCTCGTTAATATTCTATAATATTTTCACACAGAGTAAATGTGCAACTCTGATTTCTTAATAATAATAGCAATAAAGGAGACGTATACATTATACGATTACTTTTTGCGTGCTTATAACAATAAGCAGAGTAAGAATCATCACTTTTTTTATGGGCAGCAATATAAACAGTTTCATATATAAAATATACACACACACGCCTTATTGTTCTTTTAAACAACAAAAGTATATGCAATAACCACGTTCGTGTTGTAGGTCTCTGGGCGCAAAATCCACATGAGCGCAAGACGGCGTTGCAAAAAAACGGAATGTTTGTATGGGCACTCGTTTATATTGTTATAGTAATATTAATAAGTCATGTCAAATGATAATGGGAAGATGACACACACGCATCATCATCCTTAAAATACACAAAACAATTGTGCATAAAATACCTACATTTTTTTATTACCTACTTCTTAACGCGCTCAGTTCTCGTCACAACTGGTAATATTTTAACATGGAGCACTTTTACTTTCTATGCGGTTTGTAAACTAGTGCAGTTTATTTTTAGGAGTTTTGACAGTAGCTTGTTTTATGTTTTGAAATGCTCATTTGAATATTCCATTAAGATTCTTGGTTTGAGATGTTGTCATCTTGGAAGTCATTAAAACGGTGACAGTAAAGTAACTAGAGCAAGTGGAATAGAGAAATGTTTGTAAATGTAAAGGAATGTGACTTATGAACTGTCATTTACGATGTCGAGTTGTTCGATTTCACTTCCCTGTATACACCACATGGAAACACTAAAAAACCGACTGACCTACCCACAAAATTTTTACGAGTAGGAAAATAACAGGTAATTTCACCAAATATATATTTTTTGTCTAATGATTCATACAGTTCAAAACAGGGTGATATACAAACAGAAGTGGTAAACCTTCTGATGATTGATGATTTTTTTATGAACTGAAACCGTCTTTTCTTCAAAACACACACATAAAATATATTCGTAAGGAAAAGTTACCGTATGCAAAGTGCACACACATACGGCACATGAGAGAATAGGCACTTAAAATTTAGAATGTAACAAACGGAAGAAATACAATATGCAAAGTTGTAAGAAGGTAAACGTGCAGTATGTGCGCTTCCCTCGAAATACATTGGCCTACTGATGGTCAAATCTTTGAAAGCACTGATTGTAGATGCAACAGTGCAGTGTTGACTGTTTGTGAATAGTAGTAATAGTTGTAGAGTAGAAGTTGAGACGAGAATCGTATAAACTAGCAGTAGTGTAGTAGTCAGTGCTGAAAAATGTGTGTACAATAATAATATGCTCAGCTACTACAAAACGGTCTTCTAAGACGGTGTGCGTAAGAAGTGCATTGCTTTCTTAAAAAAACAAAACAACAAGGCTGTATGGTTGAAAAGGGCCCAAATAAATGTGAATGGTACCTACCTGCGCAGTAGTTTTAAGCAGTTTATATAGTTTACCACAAGAAGTATGCATGCATATATATTGGTCGTTTGTAAGCTGCAGTCTGAGAATGCTTTTTGAAAGAAAAAAAATGTTGAATGTTGGTTGACTCATTGTTGCAGAGATGCACAGACAGCTTATAACTGTACGAGTCTGTATATAGTAGCAAGCAAGGTATTTTGTTGATAGAAAAGACAGTCACCATAAAATAATATTCCTATCATCAGAGCATCATGTACTTACAGAAAACGTTAAGTTTATTTAGCTTCTAAGACTCTACATACCTATATTTATTTTTCTGAAAGAAACCCTTCTTCATAACCTCTTTGGGTTAATCGTTAATCATTTTTGTGTATATGAATGCATGCGCAGAGGGAATGCATTGATAAGAAAAAAAAGTGAACATCTTCTCACACAACTGAAAAGGCACGCATTTCATATACAACACTCACTCGATATCTTTTGAGCCAACAAACATTGTCTATGCATTTTATTTGATTCACATCTCATGCAGGTAATGTGTGTGTGTTTGGTTTCAGTAGAGAAGTCTTGAAAGGGAAGTTTGTTTAGAGTTTTTCAGACTATTTATAAGAAGGAGTCTGCCAGCTAGAATATCGATAAGACAAGTTGGTTTAATTTTACAAGCAACTCGACAACCGATATCAGTTAAAAAGCATCTAAAAATTTGCAAGCCAATATAATGGCTACTTTTAACGAGAAAAGTTAAATGAGCAAAATAGAATTGCATTTGGTAAAGAGCAAAGGTACTGTTGTTGATAGACAATTAAAATTGATTTTGGATGATAAAACTAATTTGTAGTAGGAATAATAAAAAAGTAATAACAATTTTGTATAAATTCCGATGCATTTGTAAAAAGCAATAATAAGGAATGGGACAAGTTTGCACTGATACCAATTTTTAAGGGTGGAGAGTTTATAGCATGAGGAAGGAGTTTTGCTTTTAGTTTAGTAATTATTACAAACATTTAAATAAACATTTGCACGCAAACCCATGATAAGAGGCCTCCCTTCCTTAATGCAATAGGTATGCATACAATAATACCATCTCCCTAAGGCTTAATGAAAATCTTTGGAATCAAATTAACTTGGAATTTAAACAAGTAAAATTACTACAGTGAGTAGTCTGATTTGTAACGTATTAAAGAAGACCCCGTTTGAATTAGTAAAACTTGAGCGTTAACTTTTTCAAAAGGATTTGTTTGTTTCCAGCGGCATATTCGCAGCCATCCCATTCAGACAAATAGTAATAATGTCAGATTCTCTATTTTTTTTACTATGCCGGGTGGCTGTTATTCAAAGATAATAATAACATCAGTTCATACGATTTTACTACACAACCGCTTCCAATTCAAAGGGAAAATATAACCGTCTTCTTTCATTATTACCTTTTAGACACATTTCAATTTGAACCGAAACTTGTGTGTAACGAATGAACCCAGAAAATAAAACACAGCCGCTTGACTAAAAGAAGTCTTTGAAAACGCATTGAATCAAAAAAAATATCTCCAGACTCTTCCCTTTCCTTTGCCCTTTGTTATTTCCAAATTATCTTTAATATCATTCAGTATAACGTAAAGTGTGACTTTTTTTGTTCAAGACAAAGTTATCATCAGACAAAACCGAAATTCCTCCTTTTTTATTACGTATCTAACATAACATCATCAAATGCGTAAGCGTTATACATTCTTGGACAAAAGAAACGCATGTAAAAAGTTATGCATGTGTACTCTTTCATATTTTTCATCTCTGACTCTAACAAAAGGAGCGAGTGTTTTCAGCCCAGTCGAAAAAATTCCTTGCCTTTTTTTCCTATTCACGTTTTCTCATTTTACACCGGTTACGCATTTTCCACGCGTAATTTACACTCATTCGAATGAAAAAAATGTTAAATTTGCGCCTTGTACTTTAATATGGATATAAACGCTGCTCTGCTCTTATTGTTGTATAATGTTTGCTCGCAGTTAGCGTTTTATTTTTTTTGGTTATTTTAATGACGTGTAGCAACGTGCACATAACCAATTGCTCCTTTTTTATCCTTCATTAGCACAAATAATGGTGGTGGTAGTTTTCAGAGTGCCAGAAGCAGTAATAATAAGTATCATCATCATATCGTCAGCGCGAGAACAACGGCGGTTCTGAAAAGCGACAAAAATAACACGCCATAACAAAACGCATTTCTTCCTTTTCTAATTTATATGGAACAAGACAAAAAAGTGTAGAGTGGAATTGAAGAAAAGGGAAGAGTATTTAAAAATTTCACGCAAGCACAAATAAATTCGCTTAGTCATCCATTACGGCTTTCAAGACAAGAAAAAAAACTTTGATAACAATGGCAGGAGATGCTCAATTGACAACGAGAAATTTAAATATGACAGTATCACTGTTTCTCTTATTAAAATCCTTTTACAAAGTAATAAGTCAGTTTGATGATCAGTGAAATTATAGGCAGAGAGATTTAAATGATGCAACGGATCATTTGGGATATTTATTATTATTGCATATTATTATGATTACATCCTCTAATCAACAACGTAACGATAAATGATAAATATAAATATATTTTAGTTAACTTCATAATCCGTATCGGTGCATTAAAAAAGATTTGTATGGATACGTGTGCAATGGCTGATATTTAGGTTAGAGGTAACAAAAATGGAAAGTTTTTTCCTACAAACCATTCATGTCATGATGCTATTTATACCCACACCGAAGAGCAGCACTAGCTCTCCTCTGACAAATGAAAGCACATACCCAAAAACAATTTAATCTTTTTGAAGAACGAAAAAGGGAGAAAATTGAAAGTTAAAACTGGAAGCAGAAGAAGAGATGTTCCCTTGTCGCTTGTTACGCTGCACACATCCATTCATGCCTCAAATAGGAGATTTTGAAATGACGAAGCTGAAAAATTATGTTTTTTCTCTTTCTCTTAAACAATATGTTACACGATAATAATAGCAGATGTACTTGGGATATGTCTATATAGAGGTGTACCTACCTAAATTTTATATAAATCGATAAATATAGGTATGTACAATGATAATACGAGTTTCATTCGGAATGACTGGGTCAATCTGTCTTACTTTGATACTCTCTCTCTCCTTTACATCTTTGTTATTTATTTGTTTGTATTTGAAAACATCTTTTTTGCCTTTCAGCCAGTGTTTCACCTTTGTAATATGTTTTGTTCTTAGAAGACGATACTCATTACCTTACATCCTCTTTTACTCATGTACATAATATTATTTCCCTTTGCATTTGCTCGTTTTTCTTTTTCTAGTTCTCAACTGACCACTTCTTTTACAATTGTTTAGCCACATGTATTGTATGAATGGGGGTTGTGTGTCAATTATGCCCAGAGAGTGAACAATGTATTATCGTTTTTTTATCACAAGAAAAAAGAATGTCTTCAATAAATTACACTTGCTACTGAAAATACAGGTGGCAAGGACAACAATTGGCTAAAAAGATTTCATCTCCCATCTTTTTTAAAGGCTGTTGTCACTATTTATTTTTATTTTTACAGCGATTGTGCTTTCCATGTACGATTTCTTCTAAATTCCGAATTCGTTAACCAAATTTGTCGTTACTCAACAGTAATATAATACACAGCACAATTGTCAATTTTGGCAGCTAATTTTATTTTATTTTACATGCATTAAAATAAAGTTTTAATGGGACCACACTGTAAACCTGAATATAAAATGGGGACGAAATTTTTTTTTGGCATTGTAGTTTATATACAGGATTCATTGGCGATTTAATATTTTTTAAATGTATTTTATTGTCACATTGTTATATGCATCAGGTTTTGTATATATTATTAAGCTTAAGCAATATAAAGTGACGACTAGACATGCGAAAGTCTTGAATAAGACGATAAGGCAAAGACATTTTTACCGTCATGCGACATTCACTCTTAAACAAAATTGCGACATATCACTTGTCAACTCTCAGCTTCACTTTACTAATCATCAGTGAATACAGAACTACTACCATATAATATATTATTATTATGCATGTGTATACATACACCTTTATTTATATACCTCATGAGAGCTTTCACATTCTCAGGATCCCATCAATCCACTTGTTGTTGTGAATTAATCATGAGGTATTAATTGTTCAATACCAGTTTAAAATATATGGATATATATCTGACTTACGCACATTTTCCCTTCGTATTCATACATGCAATTAATAACAATAAAGAAAAAAGAATAGATGGATTATTCTGTTCATTTCATTAAGTACGCATGCATCCTTAGATTCATTGCGATAAATTGATCTCATATAGAGAGCACACAGCTTATAGTATTTTATTATTGAGCTAAGGTATTATAATAAGTTGTCGTAGTCATTCCATATCGCCTAACAGTGGCTTGAATATAAAACGTGAAAAGTATTGAATATTATTGACTGATAAGTTGATTTTGTCGTTGTGAACTCTATGATTGCACCCCGCCCTTTCAAGCTTATTTTTTTAATGGATATTAAGCAGTAGCCATAATTTAAATTTATAAATAGATGATGTTATTCAATGAAAGGATATGATTATTATGTTGTATAAAAATTCAATTGCTCCATTCATCGGTCGTCATGAACTAATTAATAATTAATTCATGGTTTGTACAATCGAGAATAACTTAAATTTGTATATGAATTATTTTGTGGATTGATCTACACGAAAGTTTTACTTTAGATGATATTTTTAGGAGCATAGATATTATTTTTACTTTGAAATCTTTTTCCAGTTTATACGCAAATTACGCGTAATTCCACAATATTCAAGAAATATATTGATACAATTATATTATCTCTTTGGCTTCAGGGCAGACACATAATTTTTTTTATATGGTCACTACTCACACGATGATTCAAATTATTCTTCTAAACTTCTCATTTAAAACCAAGCACTCACTTTCTTCTTATGGTACGAGTTATATGTTAAAGTAAATGTGTGAACTTTAAAAAACTTCAGTATCAGAAACGATTAAGGGAAAATTAATCGTTATCTTCCCTTGTTTGAGTCGCATGGTTATTGCAAAATGTCAAATGCTCTCATGCAAATTGCAAATAATAATTTTGCCGTAGGTAACAGTTTGACTGAAAAAAAATAACGATAACGTCCGAGCACAGTCTCTCTCGTTCACACACACACACATCAAAAGATTGGCATACTGTGTATACTTGAACTTTAACTCGACTTGTTAGTTATATTGTGCAATTAAAAATAAAATGACAGTTGGTGGTATGGTGTCGGGAAAAAAATGTTATTCAGACTTGGGCATGACAATGTTAAATGTTTTACAAGAAGGATGACATTTGCAAGTGCAATATTGATAAATTATAATTATCGATTTGTAAGTACACTAAGCTCTTTTTATTATGAGTGAGTTTGATAAGAAAAATATCGATCACAATCTAAACACACAGCTTAACAACGCCCCCTCCCTTCATTTGCAAAACGCCACGACAAATAAGAATGTTGTCGTTAAATTAGCTTCACCTTATGTAACGGTAAGGTTAAATTCTTTAAGTCAGTTGTGCGTATTAGTAATCATCGGAACGTCAGGATTATCTAAAAATGTTAAATATCCAATGATGCAAGTTAATGTGGCCGTTAGAATATGTACGCAATGCTAATACTGATTTGATTACATCGATTGTTGTTCAAGTAACGTCCACTTGCAAATCCCACTCTCAGTTGTGTAGGGAACGCCAAAGTCTATTAACGCCGCCAATTGCAATGTCATTTTTGTAAAATCATCATATCAACTCTGTATTGATGATTACTTTAGATATTTTAGTAGAAAGCTATTAGGATATTTTTGTTATTGAACAAAAATGATTGATGATGATTCAATATACGCATATACATAGCTTGTATGTATCTATTCGGGCCACATTTTAGGGAATGACTGGCATGAGTAGTTATGAGCATTTAAAAGTTGACTTTAATAATAATCTCAGTTACTTTTTTTTACCTGTCACTTTACTCGTCTCAAAATATTATGTTAGGTATGCATGTATATTTTTAAACACGTTCAAAATTCATGTCACAAAGTAGTCATAATCTTCTTTGATGTACGTGTAATATTTAATAACAGTGATTAAATTAATTACGGGAGAGGACGATGATGTCCATGTTGCAATTTCAGTTGTCACATGATAATAATGGATCATCATATAATATGTGGGCATTATATATATTATCTATCTAGAAGAATGATTTTTTTTTAAAGTGTAACGTCTCTTGTTGTTGTAACGTCAAATTCGTCCTTACAACCAACATCATTGGAATTTACAACAGTAGTCCGCTCCACACACCGTTACACAAAGGCAGGTTGAGCGTCGTCGTTCACAGAAAAGAAATATATTTATTGTAATATTTAGGTGGTGGGTGTCGTTAATGATTTAATGGTAGTCAAGAGAATTGCTCCCTTGATTCGCACGGAGCACAAGTTGTTTAATGAGTTATTTATAACTGATTTACATGTCGATTCCTACCATTATGCTCGTTTAATAACAACTTACCGCCTTGCAAAATGTGTGTATCAAGTGAAAGGAGACGCATTCATTTACCATTTAGTTAGAGCTGATGACTAAAACAAGTTTTTTTTCTTCTTCGTCTTCACTTGCTCAATTATTAACTTTCGAAAGCGTAAGCTGAAGAGAAAGTTAATGCGATTAACATCCTGTCTGTCTGTCTGTCTGTCTGTCTGTCTGTCGGTCTGTCTGTCAGTCT
>JAHZMV010007154.1:0-21270 GCA_027743765.1 Coecobrya sp. COE2
GGTGTCAAAACCGCACTTCAAAATCCCCGAAAATGATATTTTAAGGAATTATTATTCCTCAAAAAATATCATTTTGGGGAGCTCAATCCACACAGACATCCTATCATGTCCGTGCCGGAGAGCCAACTAACTTTGTTTATGATATGGCAGTCTCTTGGGAAATTTTGAAATGTGACTTGAAGATCAACGGTCCTACCAATTTGATATAACAGGCTGGAGGAAATTAAGTTCAAGCAGCTTGACTCGATTGGAAACATGTTGAGTGTTGTAAAGCTGTAAGCAGCTTTAATGGCTGGGATGAGAATTCCGATTAATCTAAGCCATATGCTCATTGTGATGGGAAAATAATGAAATAACCTGCGAAAAGCAAAAACTATCTAAAATAAATTTCTGCGGAAATTTTAGCATTGGTGTTATATATTATGGGTTGAAATTTAAATTAAACCTAAACCACGCAATAAATTCTTAAAACTGTATATATTTTCCATATACAACTCCAAAACCAAACCTATTTCAACCATTGTATCACAATGGATTAAGTATTTTGTATATTGAGATAAGACCACTTGTGCCGCTGTTATGAGCAAAAAATCCATTACTTCTTTCAACATTGTTTCGTGTTATACTTCTCCTTATTGAATGTCAATAAATTTAGCATATAGTAGAAAACTCAATAAAACAAAGAAAAATAAATATTGCGCCAAACAATGGATATTACAAACAAAATCATCAACAAAACACTTGATTTTATACATTTGTTTATAAACCAAACAATTCATAAATTTACCTCTCAAAGGAAAATAACAATGCCACTCGTAATTTTTAAGAATAATCTTCAATATAAATTAAACATATTTTAATCTTTTACAATTAGTTGAAAGCTTTTCCACGTTTTGGATACAAAAAGCTTTTCTCGCTTCGCCCCATAATGGATGTTTGGCAAGTTGAAATAACCAACCCACGCAGGTTTCTTATGTTGCATTGTCTACAGGGATATCTTGTAATTACCAATTGTGCCCGGGAACTCCATGAATCTAAGGCTACAATTTTTTGCCAATATTATTCGACTTCAGTATTTAATTATTTAATTACAACAGTAAGAAATTTGTGCAAATACGTATTTCAAACTGATATTTTTCTTCGTATCACCTCTTACCCTTTCTGAAAGTCAGCAACCTCCAAAGTCGTCCAACGTCCGTCCTAAACTATTTAGGAATGTTTCCCACATATTATTCATTTATACAAAGCAAACCAATTTTTCAGTTATTAGCAGAAATGTATTTTGTATATTCCATGTAAAAATTGTTAGAGATTATTATTTAGTGGACAAAATACATACATTAAACATCAACTATTGTTCCACATACTAAGATAAAAATATAAATATGATTTCTCAAAGATATTCAAAATGAAACAAAATAAACAATGGCGTTGTAAGCTGAAGTTATCATCATTTGTCTATTACTGAAGTTCCTTGTGAGCATATTGTTGATTTAACTGCAAGGAACCAAAGCTAACAATCCATTGAAATGTGAACAAACAAAAATCCTGTAAATAATATTTGAGAGTTTGGGTAAATAAATATAATTTTTTGAATACTCATTCTTCACAAGCTTGATATATTTTACACGTATACACAAAGATTTAAATCCCGATTTACATATTCAAACATGAATATTATTAAACTAAATAAGATTAAACCAATCCAATATTTACAGATATATTTAATCTCGCTCCAGTCGATCCTGTCATAATTTAGATTTAAATCATTTAAAAAATAAGTTTTGTTTGGTTGCTGGAACAGGCCGGCATTGAAAGCTCGTGCTACGTCGATCCAATTGTTCCATTTTTCCTTTATCCCACCTTCGTCAAGCCTCCGTAAACTTTCCATTATCCAATATCTATTAACGGTGTACATAGTCGTAAAACTAGGCCCACTTGCAATATTTTCTGGAACAGCAAAGCATTGTGTAATTGCTTGATGTTTTTCGCGTTTCGCCCAAATTATTCTTTCGTATTCAGCAATTTTAATTGTTGTTTCTGAAGTAAGTACAATGTCACCGTATTTTTCTTGCATAAATTTCGCCGTCTGTTTTAAAACATCATTGCGTTTGTTCCCCAATTTAGTTATATGAAATGTTGTGTTGAGGTAGGATTCAAGCCGCCTTATTTTGAAATCCGACCGTAGTAAAATTTCAGGCTGCATTCTCCAAACGTCAATGTTCCATATGAGCTTGTAGCCATCGTCAAGAATTTCTTTTAAAGATGCGTATGTAATTGGTACAATATTTGTTACAACAATGGTCAATAATCCATTTCCATAACATAGACACAAAAACATTCCCATAATTGTAGGGATGGCGACTTTGAGTTTGCTCATATTCTTTATGAATGGTTGTTGCCCAATAAGTGAAGCAAATATATCCAAGCTGACAACTAACTCAGAAATCTGCATTTTAGGCACAATATGCTGATGAATTGCTGCTTGAAATTTTGCAGCCAGGATGAAAACGACAATTAGAAAAATCCACATGTTATTTGAAAATGGAGCTGTCCAAACCATACATCTGTCGTCCTCATCATTCAAAATTTGATTGCAGTAACATATTGACATTGAACCCTGCATGAAAAACTGCAACCCTGTTAACATATATCGTGGATATTTTGCATACCTGGTAGAGTATCTAGATGCAAATATATACTGCCCTGTATCATCTGTGTCCACCAACGTCATTTCCAGAGTCATTGACCATATATCAATTGACATGTTATGTATGAGGGTGATTTCCTCAATCGAAAATATTTCATAGGAACAGTATATCAAATCTGGAGATGTTGATGGCAGGGTTAAACAAGAATAAATATGTTCCCGGTACATTAGAAATTCATCAAACCTTGGTGCATAAACAAAGGTATCAATCTTTCGCTGGTGACTATTCCAAAATAAAAATTTGTGAAAAGTGATTGATTTTGTCAGAATATTTTTTGCGGTGTTATTGTTTAGTAAGAAGTAAGTTTTCGGTAAACAATAATCGTTGCATATTACTCTCATTTTGAAAATTGTGTCAATACCCGGTTCCAAAATTATTTTAGTTGCTGGCAGGTTCAAGTGGTTTTTCTCAAACATTTTTAATTCCAAAAGGTAATTTGTTGTGTTCGTGGCAAGAAATATTATGATGGCGGTGGAAGTGAGCGCAAGGCCATGAAAAGTTGTTAGTAAATTCCTCCTTGATGAAAAACTTCCGAAAGGTGAAATGATGATAGAGTTGCCCTGTGTGTACTTCAATTTATTATGTACCTTGAAATCAAACTTTGTTTGGTTGACTTCGCTCCAATCGTCTGTGTATATGGTTTTGATGTTGTGGAGCTCGTTTATGAAATCGCAGTCTCTTCCAATGGAATGAAAGGTGATATGCAGATCAGAGTTGGAATTAATTTCATGTAGTAAGATAGATGGAATGGAAGTTGAACAGTTTGAGTTGGTTGGAATGATGAAGGAATTATCAAAGCCATAGGTATTGTTATCTGATGCTATGAGAATGTAAACAACTATATGGATAAGCAATATGTACATTTTGACTGACAAATTAGTATGGAAATGACCCAGAAAATTTAAAAAGTATTATTTGTGGCAGTCATTGATATTTGAGATCATGCTTGTAATAAAAAGTCGTTTCGTTTGTTCCAATCGAATGGCTTAAAAGGTGGTGACACGTATGGCAAAATTTGCTCAGCCGTTCATCTAATAAATTCTTACTAATTAGTAAATTTCTTTTGTTAATCTTTAATAATATCTTATTCAAACTTATTATTAAAATATTTATATGACAGAGTGGGCAACCTTTTAACCTTGTTTTTTGTACATCGAGCAGCCACTTGAATTACTTTTATGAAGATTCAAGGCATTATATGTGTTAGCATTGCTTTGTGTCCTTTTGCCATTCACTCTTGCTGAAAGTCTAAATCTAATATCTTTTTTGAAGAAGTGAATGTGAACAACACTAAACATTCAGCAGAACAAAGTAGAATGATGACAATTCACAAACAAAACAAGTTATATAAAACAATGCATAGTTTTGAACCTAAACAATTCAGGTGGTTACTTTTCACATGAATACAGTAATTATACAATCGTCATTTCAAGAACCATTTTGAATATTATTATTTTGATGAAAATGTTTTATACGTTATTTCTTATTATAAATTTTAATTTGATTTGAAAAACGGAGCTTGATTTTGAAGTGCATAATTACTACTGCTTGTTGCGGACGTGGAAACTTTTACAATTTTGAATTATTGTTTTTAGACTTTAACCGACCGTATGAACGGTAACTTGGGTGCCAACCGTTTTATGCAGAGCTCTAGCAAGCGCGGCTACACACCTATGAGTCTCCTCTCAACGAAGATTTCTAATAAAACACTGTGAATAATGGCATTTTAACTTGCTAGCTTATTCATTTTCTTTTACTTCAGTTTTTTTCTATTATCAGAGTTTGCACATATTATAAATCTTACCTGGAATATACCAAATGTTCTGCTAACTTACACAAATGCTGAGTAAAATGCAAAACACTCTCCATGCTAAATAGCAATGTTTCGATTGTGTACAATTCTGAAAACTAAGCATGTTTTACAGGCACACGCAAAAATTTAGATCCTGATTTACATACTCAAACAGAAATATTATGGAACAAAATATTGTTAGACCAATCCAATATTTACAGATATATTTTATCTCGCTCCAGTCAATCCAGTCATGATTTAGTTTTAGATCATTCAAAAAACCAGATTTATCTAGTTGCTGATGGATGCCGACATGGTAGGCTCTAGTGAGATTAATCCAATTGTCCCATTTTTCTTTTATCCCACTTTCCTCAAGTCTCCGTAAGCTTTCCATTATCCAATATCTATTTACCGTATACATAGTCGAAAAACGAGGTGAACGTGTTAGTTTTTCGGGAATGGCAAAACATTGTGTGATCGCTTGATTATCATAATAATTCCCCATAACTATTTTTTCGTATTCAGCAATTTTAATCGATGCTTCTGACGTTAATAGAACGTCTGCATATTTTCCTAGCATTAGGTTTGCTTTGTGTTTTAAAATGTCGCTGCTTCTAGTACCGATGTTCTTTTTATGAAACGAACGGTTGAGATAGGATTGGAGCTCTCTTATTTGGAAATCCCATTTAAATACATTTTCAGGGTACATTCTCCAAACATCAAGGTTCCATAAAAGCTTATAGTTATCATCAAGAATTCCTTTTAGCGTTGCGTAAGTAAGCGGAACAATTTTCGTAACGACAATACTTAGTAATCCATTTGCATAACATATGCACAAAAACATTCCCATTATTGACAGGACAGGGACTTTGATTTTGGTGATATTATTAATGAATGGTTTCTGTCCAATTATTAGAACAAATATATCCATACCCAACATCAATCCAGAAATCTGCTCTCCTGGCGATATAGTTTGCAATATCACTGTTTGGAATATTGTAGCAAAAATGAAAAGGACGCCTAGAAAAATCCACAACTCTTTGGAAAATGGGGCTATCCAAGCGACACATCTGTTGGAGTCATCATCCAGTATTTTACTGCAGTAGCATATTGACATTGAGAACTCCTGAAAATACTGCAATCCTGTTAGCAAGTATCGTGGATATTTTGTATACAAGGGAGAGTGTCTAGCTGCAATTATATACTGCCGGATTTCACCTAGGTCCACCCTTTCCATTTCAACATTCATGGACCATATTTTAGTTGACATGTTGTGTATCCGTGTGATCTCCTCAATCGAAAATATGTCACTGGAGCAATATATCAGATCTGAAGGGGAAGCTGAAAGTAGAGCTAAGCAGGAATAATTATGGCTCCTATAAATTAGAAAATTATCATACCTTGGTGTATATACAAAGGTGTCAATCCTTCGCTGATGGCTGTTTCGAAATAAATTTTTGTGAAAGGTCATTGAGTCTGTGAGAAATGTTTTTGTTGTGTGCTTGCTTAGTATGAAGAATGATTTCGGTAAACAGTACTCGTTGCATGTTACTCGTATTTTGAAAAGTGAGTCAATATCCGGTTCCAAAATTATTTTAGTTGCTGGCAGGTTCAAGTGTTCTTTCTCAAACATTATTGACTCTGAAATGTAATTTGCTATCTCTCTAGCTATGAACATTATGACCGTAGTTGGAGTGAAAGCCAGCCCATGAAAAGTTGTTAGAAACTTCCGCCTTGATGCAAAACTTCCTAACGGTGAAAATATTATTGAATTATGCTGAGTATGCTTCAATTTATTGTGTGTATTGAAGTCAAAACTTGTTTGATTGACTTCGCTCCAATCCTCTGTGTGTATGGTTTTTATGTTGTCGACGTCTTGTATGAAATCGCAGTACCTTGAATAGAATAAAATATGATTGGCAGATCAGAGTTGGAATTTATTTGATGTTTTAATACGGACGGAACTAAATTTAAACAGATTGAGTCTGCTGGAAAGACGACGGAAGTTTCAAAGCCATAGGCATCGTAAACGGATATGATGAGAAAATGGGCAATTGTGTGGAGAAGCAGTATACTCATTGTGATTCGTATATTAGTATGGAAATGGCAGGAGACAAATTAAAATACAACTAGTTTTAAGATTAATTATTGCAAAAACTTTAGCAGCGATGAATTATGTAATATTCCTTGAAATTATATTTATTCACGCGTGATGGAATCGAATGGCGTCAAACGGTGTGTTATCCTGTTCCAAGTTTGCTCGCTATGCCACGTACTGAATTGATGAAATATTGTATATGTTATAGCTAATTCTGAACCAATATCATTTTCAAAACATTCATTGAAATATTTATAATACAGAGGAGACAACTTTAAACATTGCCTCTTTGAATTTTCGATAAAGCTGCTAGAAAACATTTTGTAAAAACACAAGCCGTTATATTTTTTAATATTGATTTATATGCTTTTGTTATTCCTTTTTTAAGGTCTACATAGAGTGGCTCCTGGAAAGAAATGAATGACGAAATCACTAAACCTTACAGAAAGTAAAGTTGAATGAAAACAAACCGGAAACACAATTGACGTTATACAATAGTTTAAAAAATAAATAATTCATATGCTTACAATTTGAATGAAAAGCTTACTTTTATAATCGTCGTTACAAGAATTACCATGAAGTTTTGTATTTGGATAAAATTATTTTAATTGATGTCTATTTTTGTTATAAATTTTAAACCGACTTTTAAAAAATGAGTTAGATTATATATTTTGTAATTAGTATATGTTGCTAGGGTTGAGTAAATGTATATTATCTATGATTGATCTTATCCAACCGCTTGAGTTCCAACAGTTTTATGTAACGCTCTAGCAAGTGCGGCAACACCCCTAAGGGTCTCCTCTCCAGTAGCTTGGATTTGACTTGCTGGTAATGCAAATCCATAAGCACCTGTGTCTCTCAGTTCGAGAGTGTATGAGTATTTGATTCCTGCGGCGCCCTTTGCCCAGTCATCACTTCCACCAGCTGCATGGTAGCCAATTGTTGATTTGGCATTGCCAACCTTGTACCTTGTTCCATACGTGTTTGAGAGAGCCTGGAAAATAAAAATTGAATTACTGAAATATTTTTTTAATTGAACTTGCATGAACGTATGTCGGTTATAAGTATGTTACCTTTGCTCCTGTATATGCCATGTTAAATAAGTCTTGATAATCAGCAGGACGTTGGTCAGTGTAGCCCCATGGAAGCAGCCAAATTTGAGAATAGCTGTGGAAAGTAAGATACAACTTGATTTGCTGACGCCTTGCTAGAATGGCATTAGCAACGGCAGCACGGGTGTGTGTATCTTCAGAAAAGAATAAAATTAAATCTTCAAAAGTGTAAAATATTGACAATTCAGACAAATTTGTAAACATGTCTTACATTCATATCCATCAGCGTTAATTAGTGGCCTGGGTTTTGAAAAAATAAGTGAGAGGTATTTTTAAACAAGTTATACAAAATGAAATGTAATTATTAAAACGCAAAACCATGACCTTGTACTTACACAATATACCAATCATAACTGTCCACCAAATCCTTGTAATTATTATTGTTAATCAGATTATGCATGATATAGGTAACCGTAGCCGGGCTTATCCATTCTCGAGCATGCATACCGCCATCCACAAATATAGCCGGTTTATTTCCACCACCAGTAGAAATCTTCACCAAACCAAGTTCCCTTCCTTCCGTGGATTTTCCAATGGATTGATAGGTGACCATGTCGCTACTAGCAGCTTGTTGTTTAGCGTAATTCAATATAACATCGTATCTGTGATAACGGGTCCAGCTCATTGTACTTGATGCCTGTCTTTCTTCAAAAGGTAGGTCATTCTGATTTTCAAATAATTCCTCGACATCTTCTATCATTGTCCTGTATTCCAGACCTAGGTTGTTTAATGTACCGTCTAAAATGGAAATAGTGTCCGGGGAAGCCATAATGTCAACGGATTCGTTAATTGCCGGATACTTCCAGAACGAAATGTCTGTTAAAGATTTTAACAAATTGAACACTCTCCCATATCAAATCCCCATACGGTATATGTTTTATAGAATGGACTTACCTATACTGCCATCTAGCATTGAGAGCATTTGGACATGGTGCAGATTTTCCAGCACCTCAGTCCTAATAACTTTGTAATTTCTGTAGTTCCTTTTCTCCTCAACGGGACTACTGGTAACAAGACAAATTGCAAGACATAACGACGCTACGACTGCCAGCGCAGCTTCGGTCTTCTGGAACCCCATTTAATGTATCAAGGGACAATTTCTGCTATGGAATAAAAGGAGCTTTTTTCAGCTTTCCACAGAGCACGACACAGAAATGTGTGCTTTGCCACTTACTCACGAGATAAATTGTGTATTTTTCGTATTTAGCAATCAAGTATATATACAAAATATTTTTGCATGAATGATAATTACGATAATTTATGTTTCAAATGATTGCATAATAAAGCTCCAATGGTGCAGATTACTTCGTACTGCCTATTAAAATAAACAATTCTGATAATTCAAAATAGAACACAAAATCATTATCAAAGCATCATGCACGCATGCATGCTATTCACAGCTTCCAATAATTAATGCGGCAAGCTAATAATTGCTCACATTGTTGCTATCATTATTACAATTTTATGCACGATTGTCTGGTGAATGTAATATAATTAGCAAGCTGGCTTGTGATTGCCACGATTGACCTTCCGATTTATGAGTTACGCATTTGGTTTTCCTAGAAATATGTTCCCAATAAAACAATATTATTTTGACTGTTGGGATAGGATGATTTGACATTGATACTCAGCAAACTAGAATAATGTTAATGTCATTTATAGTTAAATGGCCCAAGGGATATTTCTGAGTAAGAAAACTTGGCTGCCATTTGCAAGTAAAGGTTCAAGATTAATGCTATTGTTAAAAATTGAGCGAGTCATAATGTACCCAAGCAATGAAATAAAGCTTCTGAAGATGACACATTTGCCAGTGGTGAATGAATATTAATTATAGACGAGAATAATTCGCTAAAATTACGATGATAGGGCGCGACTAAACTGTTTTTAAGTTATGATAAAAATAAACACATGTCATGTTAGTTTCAGTCTTCTACTAAGAAATATGTTCAGTTCAAATATAGACTTGGAAACGAAAATTTCTCGAAGAAATAATGTTTTTTTCAGTCAAGGTAAAATGATATTATGATTGTTTTATGCCTGCTCTCTTTACCTGATATTTGTACTATACATTGTCAGCAAACTGGGTGTTGCTTGTATTTGCTTTGTTTCATAGAATATGAAGAGAACAGTTTAAATTTTCAGTGTGACCATGATTGAAAATTTTGGCGGACATCCACGTTTGAAGTTACTGCGTTGGACATACTACCTACAATGCCAAACAAATTATAATTCTAGTTTAAAACGAGCAGCTTAACACATGCTCTACTCGTGATCAAATTTTAACAACATTCCATTAGGCAATACCCGCTTATTAGATAAAATGGTGGTAGAATGGTGCCCTGTAATTTTCTCACGATAAAGTCCAAAATACGTTTCAAGTTTACACTAAATTATGAATGTTTATGTCCGTCCTAGTGACTACAAAAGATGTCTGGTTAGTGGAAAGTCTGCAAGTTATAATTATGCCAATGCACCTGCCATTTAACTCTATTACAACCGCCTATTTTACATATAGTTACCGCCGGTTGTGCAAAACCATTACCAAAATATTGTGATACACGTATATCTCACTCTATAAATATTAAACAATATTATCCCCATCCTTGTGTGACCTGAAATTACAATTGAAAAAGGAAACAAAACAGCTAAAATATTAAATTTCTGATTCTCTTTACCATTAAACCTTTGTTCTAACTTATTGTCAGCTTGTGCATCGTCAGCAGTAGATATAATGCAAAAATATTTTTGTACGTAAAAATTAATCAAACTGGCTGAATAACAAACTAAAACCTAGAAGTCAAAGGAGAATACCGACATCATACCATTCAGTGTTGCTAAGGAGAGCATAGCCAATTTTCTACCAAAACCATTTCTCTGCATTCCACCAGAACATTTCTCCCTCCAAATAAGTAAATATCACATACATTTTCAGGATCGTTGCTAGTCTTGCAAGCAACTATGTAGTAGTTTGAATTTGTAGGTAATACAAACAAAATTCAGTTGATTTGTATATCACTTTGCAACAAATTTGATTAGCATCCACTAGTGTTTCATTTGCTGGTTGAAAGAAAGCATTTATAAAATTTTACATGCATTATTTTTTTCAGTTATTTATTATCTCTACTAGATCGCAGTCAGATTATCCATCAGGATGATCATAACAACAGAATTGGTTCAGCCTTTGGTCAAGCTATTTCGTCCACTTGAAAGATGTGACATAATTCGAACAGTGTCACCCATACGAATGCAAATACGTTATGGATTTACAAACGAACCCAAACTAACTTTTTTGAAGAATCCAAAATACGTTCAATCAGAATGGAAGAAAATTTGCACCTTTTTCACCTTTGCAATCATGATGGGTCTCTATCGATACAAGTTTGAGGTTACGAAGCAAGAGGATAGAATTATGTGTGGATGGACTGTTGGATTACTTGCATTTGCTTTTGTGATTGCTTGGTTCCTAAATGAAAATGCTGACTCGGTTGCGTACTTTTTCAATCAGATCTTAAGATTTGAAGAACGTCATATTTTGGAAAATCAAGAAGGTATGCTATGTACCAATTTATTCAACCAGTATACCTGAACTAATATTTGTGACGCCTTTAATTATTTTCAGAACAAATTCGGAGTCCAAGAATCGATGGAATAGACCAGGTGAAGTTTCTGATAAAAGGGCTAACATCAGCCATGCTGTTTAATGGAACCTTCTTTGCTGTCTGCGCCGCAATCAAACCATCCGCCTCATGGAATATGATACCAGTTGGGATATACGGAAAGTTGGATTTATCAGAATCCTTTGGCCGGGTCGTCTTCGAAACTTTCAAAAGGCTGCTAAGTTTCATATTTGCATACACAGTTTGGCGACACGTTGGAAAAATGGGAATGTTGAATTGCATCCTGTGCATACTAACTGGAGCATTTACTCTAAAAGCTGCAATTTCGCAATTCATATGGTATATTGATTTATGAATATATTTTGAGTAACATTATTTTCATTATTTATAATTATATTTTAGGATGATCAAGTCATGCAAGGATGTGGACAAAAAGGAATTTACAAAGCACTTCACCTTGCCATACAGAGAAATCCAACTTCTGGCTCAATATTACAACAATCTATTCTCCAACACGATTTATCAATGGAACGTTCTGGCCGTACCGATCACACTGGCAATATTGCTATACGTTCTGGTTACAGATGGGAAATCAATAGAAATTCAAATGCTTCTGCCCTTTCTCAACTTTATTTTAATAATGGTTGAGATAATCGTATTCATATTTGGAACCGCAGTCACTGTCTACTCAACGAGCAGCGTAATGAAAACGGCTCTGTGTCAGGGAGAGCTGGTCCGGTTCTTGATACGATGGAACAACAGGCGACAAGTCAGATTGGTTTCAAGATATTGGAAGAGCATGCCCAAGATCAAAATTTGCTTCTTCAACAACAATTTCTTTGAAGATATGACACCGCTCGTTTTTCTTGATTTCAGCATTGGGCTTGCAATCAATCTCATACTTTTGGAGTAACTATACCTAATTTTATTCTACATGAGTAGATAATAACCTTGAAAATTTTCCATCTTACGAGTCGTTAGATCAACATTTATTGATTTATTCCTGTCAACCGACCGTTGGTAATAATTATTGCTTTCAACTTCTCCGCCCAATTTCTATCAAACTATTACTGAGGCTGACACGTTGCCAAACCTTCTCTGCATATTGAATTATCTGTAGCAATTTAGATAGTTTTCCTCACTAAAAACTTAGCCTAAGCCAGAAAGAGAATAAGTCAAACGTATCTTATAAATGATGCCTCATATGGTTGATCATATGTATATACTTTAAATGTTATTTAAAATGTTTTAATGGATCCGTTATTAACGTGTGTATATCTCGAAGGAATATTAAGTTTTATGAAGGTGTTTTAGAGTTAGTCACAAAATAACGTGTTATTAACAAGGAGTGCTTAAACGGTTACGAAGTAATTATTTTTTAGCTTTAATAGTTTCATGTTATGGAAGGGATAATTATAACTGATTCATATTGGGCCAGAGTAACGAATACGTTATATATATTTACGGTTAAGTTAAGATCGTATTATAGGTGCGATTACAAATGCTCCCAGAAATCTCCCACTCTGCCGTAAATCTAATCAAGGTTGCTGTTAAAATTTTTTAAAGGATTATTTATACACCAGAAATAATGATGTTAGTTTTCTCCCTTAAATTTTAGCTTTCATAGTAGCTTGTTGACTATGAATCCTTCTCGATCTGACTTTCTAGAAGAATGAAACCGCCAGTTACTGCATAATCTGTTTTCCTGTATTATTTTTTGTCATAAATAAATGTTATTTACAGGCAAGGTATTATCATAGTTACTCTATCACGCTTATCAAATCTAGATCATTTAAGATTATTCCTTTGTTGAAAAGTACTTATCCTAGGGAATACTACTTGACTGCCGTGAAAAATTAAACAGATTCACTATGAGTTTGTTTGATTTTCTGTCTGCTTGTATAGCAAAATGAGTATATAAAACGCTAAATACAAATAAATAGAAGAGTATTGGAAATAGTGGCGCGTGTAGACATTCATTTCCTGAATATCGTATTATTGACTACTTTTAAATTACTTTCTTCCAATTCTAATATTCGTTTTAATTTAAATATAGCAAACGATCGAATATTCTATATCGATAGCTAGCTTTCTTCGAAACATATCTGTGGTTGCTTACCGATAAAAAATCCAACAGTTTTTGCGTCTTTATTTCTACTAGAAAGCTAATGCGTAGCTATAGTCGAATATAAAATTTCAGTATGATACGTGTAAAGTGCTAAATACTTCCAAGAAGTTTTAAATTCTGTACTACATAAATACATTTCAACCTTAAGTCCCGTGAAAACTTTCGACGAAACAGATTAAACTGTTTTGGTAAAATGTCCACATATTTTTAAAACCTACCTTGGTGTTAAGAATCCCAAAATTATTGCAGCAACAAAAACAACCTAAATATTTTAAATCTTTTAAATACTGACGTACTGTGGATTATAGGACGTTGTCATAAATTCATATTATCGAGTTGAAGAATATCATCCCATTCCATGTCGTCCCATTGTACTCAAATACAGATATGCTTGCCATTTTAAATACGACAATCACACAAGAAAATACCTCATACAAATACTTAACATGCTTTGAGGCATATTTTGGCCATTAGAAATCCACGACCTGTGAATTCCGAAGCAAAATCAAATATGTATTGCTTCTTTCATTGACACGACTGGAGCAAATCTGATTGTTAAACGTAAAAAAAATTTAAGAAGTAGTAAAAATTTCCGATAAGCAGATTAAAAATTTGATAGCAAATTTATATGTCGAGTTGAGATATTAGTACTCACGTATAAATTCTAGCCATAGTTCTTTAAAAATATAAATTTACACAATGACTCGTTTTATTTGTTCAAACCTTTTCGGTTTGATATCCAAAATATATATGATATCCTTTCTTCTTTGTCATGAGGTTAGTGTTTGTACATGCTTCGAGGAGACTTTGTTTGAAATTAATCTTGTGCCATTAGATCATGTACCAGTTGATAAATTTAAGTTTGATTATTTTAACGACAATCTAGCTCTTATTTCCCAACTTCAACACAATTATAACACGTCAAAGGAAAAACGATCATTTGTAAATATTACAGACATTCTGGACCAGTTTAAAAGTATCCATTGCCATGTAATCATAGATAACTTTGAGAATGTCGATATTGCGCCACTGGCTACCAGCATAATTTCTAGAAGACCACAATTAGCAGTTTTATCTCATGTGTTGGTGTCATCGGTTCTTACAACGAAAGGTCATGTAATAATTTGGATACCGCACGGATTCCTTTCAGGAAACAAAACCCAAAACGTTACACTAGGACAGAAAATATCTTGTCCACTTTCTAAACACTTGGGTGGCACGGTGTTTCAAACATGGCTAACGATACCGTACTTGTGTACTCGAATAAAGAGGTTGCATTATGCAATGGAAACAAAGCCTTGGAACTGTGAGGTTCAAATATCAATTCAGATTCCATCTTCCGTGCTACTATTGGAAAAATTTCCTCGTTCATTTCAATTCGACGTTGACCAAAAGTTATATCTTCAATATCAACTGGCAGAACAATCCATGGTCCCAAAGTGGCATATATTTGTCCATCAACAAGAAAAATTTATGCTCACGGACCAAAGTCTAAAGAGGTATATGGATTTACAAAGATTTTCAGAATTACAATCTGTTGCTGCTGCAGTATTTCCTTCGATTTTGATCGCAGTTACTATATCTGAAGAAGGAACTTGTGCAAAGATTGATCGAATCTCAAGCCATTTTGATCTAGCAGATCGGCCTAAAATGTCTATTAATTATACCAGAATTGAACCATTTGATGTAAAACAAGTGCTTAATAAAATCCAAAAGGAGGAGGATCCATTCTGGATAATTTATTCCGGGGGAAATGCTTTCAACTTAGGAGATACGGTACTTAAATTTTGGAAAAAGCTTGAGAACTGTCCAGGGCAGGCTGCCGTAATAGCAACCAAGACAAATCGATGGCATTCAGATCCCTCTGATATTTTTGCTAACGGAATTGCTACCATGTTGTTTACGATCCCTTTCAACGCTACGGTTATTTTTGATGAAAACTATTGCAGAGATGGAAAATTTGGACACATAAATTTCGATAATGTTCCCAAGCAGTTGGTGGAGATGAATGTACATATGGCTACCGATGAGCGACACCAATTCGCGAGGCTATCCTATGAAGAAACTGTCAGCAATTTAGCATTTGCAAGTTGTGGCCGATTTGTTGGAAAGGAAGCACGAGGACTTTATGAATTGATTTGGCCCTTTGAGTGGCCAGTTTGGATATGTATTATATTCACTGTAATAATTTTAACAGAAACTCATCGTAAATTCTCTTCAGCATCACTGAGTTCCTACAGTATTTCTAGACTTATTACTCCAATCATTAAAGTGCTATTGGAACAAGGAGACCCATTCTTGTCGTCTGTTGCTAAAAAATTGCATTTTCGAATAACCATGATTTCCTTAATGTTATGTGGTATAGTGTTAAGTAACGGATACAAGAATAATAACGTTTACAATCTAATTTCTCCTAAAGATTTAATTCCGTACACAAGCTTCAGTCAATTGATAAAGGATGATTTTCGTGTTTTGGGCCGGCCAGGAAAAATTTTATTCAGGACGGGAAGCTGGAATGTTAACTCCTCCACGGATATTTCACGTTGGACTAAGTCAATTCAATTATCCGAAAGAAACTCTGTTATCAATATGCCTACTCGAAACTTTTTTCTTCATTCTGAAATATTGGCTTGGAACACTGCTATTGAGAATTCAACCATACCTCTTCTAGTCAATCACAGTATGCTACCAGAAACTAGTCCGGATATTTCCTCACAAGTCTTTATAGCCCATGCCAACGAATGGTTCGGTATAAAAGCGAGAAAAAATAGAACAGAAAATAAGATATTTACTAAATTTATCGAAAGCGAAATTGCTAAAATGCACGAAAATGAATTGTTTAAAGTTTTAGGAGAGTGTAAAAAGTCAGCCGTTTTAGTGCCAAACTATATGGCAAATCTGTGGGCAGCAAGGTTATATAAAGGGAATCCTAAACTGAAGATTTCGGTTGGAAACGAAAAGTATGCTAATATTCATGTCGTGTTTCGAGTAAATGGGCCGGTTCATCAAAATGCAATAAAAAGGATTCAGGGTTTACAAGTGTCAGGAATTTGGAACTGGTGGTCCACTGTAATTCAAGAGATGATAAAATTTGAGCCAGTTTTGAAGGAGACTTCACCCCAAGTTCCAGATATGAAGGGAAATGTGTCAAATATATTCTGGTTACTTTTATATGGAATCTTAGTAGGTCTCCTCTGTTTTGGCTTGGAAAATTTTCCTGCAATTTATAAATACGTGTTGAATGTGTCCACAAGGTGGATTTATGGCATTCGGATAATATTTAGGAATTTATTTAATCGAAAGTCGTTGATCGTCATAAGATCTAGGATTATTCGTTTAAAACAGCGTTCAAATGGATGGTTTCGACGAAGATTGTTTTGTAGGAGAAAAGTGACGAAGAAACGAAAAAAACCTGTAGGACTGAATAGAAATGTTCGAAGTTAAATAAAGCATTTGTAATGATATATTGGCTCTTGACTTTTTGTTGACCAACAAAGATTGTTGGAGTTATTTCCACAGTATATGTTCGAAAACATTGCCCAAGGCCGACCATTTGAAGTAGTTATTCATAAAACTATAAAAGTTACTTTTTATAATTGAATATATTCGTATAATAACACCTTTCGGAAATAATGATGTAAGTAATGTTTTATGTAATCCGATAAAAATGGTGGTAAGACTCAAATGGTGTTTTGAGGATTATGATTACGTGAAATGATTTGGACGTCGTGAAATTGTTTTCTGATTTGAATAGAAACGTAGCTGTATGTAACTACAGAATATATTTGCCGATAACTCTATTCCATGACAAACGACAATTTCCCAGATTAAGGAAGGTTAGCATGCCCAAGATCATAATATGTTTCTTCAGTAACAATTTCTTTGATGACCTGATCCAATGGTTTTTCATGATTTCAGCATTGGGCTTGCAATCAATCTGATACTTTTAGAATAATCATTACGTATTGCTTTTACATGTAAAGTATAGTTCCGAAAAACATACAGAACTGCTTTTTGATTTTCTACATGCTGAATGTTTTGAGTTAATATTTTGCCATGTTAGTGGCGACATGTAAAATGCATTACTAATTAAGTTTACAGCAATTTAGTAGCAACTCAAAGTTGTCATTTATTTAATATAACATATAAAAGTTCATGCTAACTAACCTCATAAATATTAGACCATGAGTATATCAGTTTCAATTTTAAAAAATATGAATATTTTATTTATTTATTTTACATTCTTGGATGTTCTACCTCTGGTTTCAGTTTCTTGTATGTATATAGTAATAAGCATAGATAATTTCAGCTTCGTATCAAGAAATTATGATATTTATAGTTACCAATTGTAAATTACAATATGTATTTAATAGATAATTACTTATACTAAAATACTTTCAACCGTATAATTACATAATGCATACATCCTACTATAATATTATAATAAATAAATATTTTGGTTAGTAAAATACTGAAACCCTCTGTTTGCTCACAGAAATATTTTACATATTTCGCTTGTGGACGTTTGTCGTAGCATAATCTAACTTACGCAGCTCACTCACCGGAACATTGCAGATTTGACTTTTTTTTAAAAATAATTCTCGTGGACAGGTTTCATGTCAGGAAAAATGAATAAATGGGAGCACCATAGTATTAATGTGTCTCATCTGTGTTTAATGTAAAAGCTATTGTTTTCTTTCTTCGTGAAAAAAAACTTTTAGCTATGGTTTGGAATACGAATACGTGGCAGAGAATTGGACATATCCATACATATGGATGGATATCAATTTCCTGTTTTTCATAAATATGGTTGTTGTTTGCTTTAATATATTTCAATATCAATTTCCGTTCCTTTTAAATATAAGACGTAATATCACAACTATCACGTCAACAAAATACGTTGTATGAAGAATACCATCTACTCCTTTACAAGAAGAAACAAATACAGATGTGTGTGCTGTAATGTACTCTCTGCTCATCAGTGAATATTCCCCGTAATATAATCAGTCGCCATATTAAGGTTAAGGTAAATGAAACGAGGAACAATTATTATCGTAAAAGGTACTAAAATCACTGACGATTTCGAATATTATCAAAAATTAATCGACTCAATTGTCCAGTTCTCCTTTGGGTGATATACATTTCTTTTTTGAATATATAATTTTAATTACACTGTAGATGGGAAATTTTGAAATGGAGCCTTAATGATTTAATTGCGGTATATTTATTTAAGGCGTTTAAGGTCCAAAAGCCGATATGTTTTGGTCTGACTTTATTAAGCCTGCCTGGGCTGCTCTCCAATGCTGAGATAATTCTAATTCAATATAAAACATATGTTTTAATTACTCATATATATTGAATCCCTTTCTGGATAAAATTCAACAATAAATTAACTATATTAGTTTACTGATACTGATTTTACGTATGGAAACATCGCATTTTTTATATTTGGAAGCATTTCTTTTATGGAACATTGAGCAATTAGCGTGTTTATAGAGTATAGCGTGCGAATGAAATTGAACATGAATTGATTTTATTTCTGCTATAAAAATATACATTATTTGAAATGCGAAACTACTAATATATGGTAGAGTAATGCGCGTTATGATTTCTACATTTGATATATCCATTTTCTACATAACAACATATTCCAGATTTTTCCAATTATTCCACGTCTATTCTAATTTCCGTTCCATTTTAATATGGCAAGATATCTTATTATCTCCATATATCATAAGGCTGGGATAGGTGAAACCATAGCCGAGATTACTTTCCTTGTGTTAGAGAATACCGTATTTCTTCCAATTGCCGCCCCGGCGGAAATTTCAAATTTCGAGTCGTGAACCTCGGCGTTAATAGGAGGTCGGCGGAAATATCAAATCAGTGACATTCGGATTGCAAAGTATATATATTTCAAACTTGCATTTTACATTTTATTAGGTACGTACAATTTCAGAACAATTTAATCTTACAGAGTAGCAATCTGACAATAGAACATAGTAATTATAGATTGTTTAGGTGTTAGTCATTATAAATAACGATCTCATTTTCTGCTAACTCTTCTTCATCTTCCTCTTCCACCAATACGATCTCTCTCTCGACTTCCTGCAATTGAAGGCGGGTATTCACAAGCAGATCCCAAGCGTCACGACACGGCTGATTAGGTTTTAAGCAATGAATTTCTCCGTCTTCAGATCCATCAGCAGCTACAGTTAGCCCCACTGATTTGAATGACTGTCGTATCATCTCCGTCGATAAGCCATTCCAAGCTGCTAAAACCCAGTTTACAACCAGGCGTTTACTTGGAGCTTTCAAGTTGCCTCCTGATGTGTATTCCTTGTCATCGTCACCGGCCAGCCATGCATCATACATTTCCTTAATTCGATCTTTTAAGGGTTTGTTCCAACTGACGTCAGGAGCTTGTATGTACTTAGTACATCCACCTGGGATCACTGCTGTTGACATATTATAATCCCGCAATGTAGTTTTCGTTTTTTCAGAGATGTGACATCGATAGCTATCCCACACCAAAAGTCGACGTCCAAAGTTTAATTTTCCGACCACGCTGCTCAACCATTCACACGTTTTATCATTATCCATCCAGCCGTTCTTTGAAGATACGATTTTTACTCCCTTCATATCTTGCAGTGATTTAACCTCCCGAATAGCTTGTTTAAATACGATGAATGGTTTCAGCTTCTTTCCGTCCCCTTTGGCAGCTAAAACGACGGTTGCATGAGCTTTTTCGTGGCCAGTTGAATGAACAGTAACAGTGTTAACCCCAACCTTATCGATGGTAGTTTTGGACGGCATGTCAAAATATATTGGAGTTTCGTCCATAGCAATAATCTGGTCATCTGGAATACCATGATTGGTCCTTAACTGAGCAGTGTACGAAATAAAGTTTACAATTTTTTCTGAGTACATTGAAGGAAGTCGCTGAGCAACTGAGGTCACCCGACGCTGCGTGTAACCGTTTCTTTCCAGAAATTTGTCTAGCCAACCGTTACTTGCAAAGAATGTAGCACGTTTTGAATCATCAACATTTTGAAAGTGCTCACGGGCCTTCCGTTGGATCATTTTCCTTGACACTCGATTACCCTGATGTCTTGATTCTTCGATCCATTCAATCAACATGGATTCCAGTGACTCGCTGGTCACTTGTGGTCCTTGACCTTTCAAATGTTTTCTTTGATCTGACCCATGACCCTCAGATGCTAACTGTCCTATAATTAAATTAATAAGGTATTTCGAACATTTAATTACTGTTTGTTACTTGAACTGGCAACGAGAGTTGCCGTAACGACAGAATACGGCATTCAAACTTAGGCAATTAAGAATTAGTACACTGGGCTTGATGATTGCTTACTGAGTTTGTCCTTCATAGCTATCCATTCTCTGATTCTTTTACCGTCCACATTAAATTTACGGGCTGCTGCTTCATTATTTTTGAACTTTTCTGCAAACGCTACCGCTTCAAGTTTGTATTTTATAGTAAACGAGCGTTTCACCATTTTAACTACGTAGTAACTACGAAATTACAATCCAATTTTTAATAATACAATTAAGTATGAGATTACAATTAACTAAAAAAGCACAATTAACAAATTAGCCGGCTCACATAAAGTTCTCTTTATCATGACGAAAGGAATGAGTTCCCTCGTTTGATTTGGCTCGCATGAAATGTGCTTTCATTTTTGACCCGGCGTTAACTGGAGGCCGGCGGAAATATCAAATTTAGCGCCCTTACCCTAGGCGTTAATTAGAGGTCGGCGTTATTTAGAGGCTCGGCGTTAACAGGAAGAAATACGG
>JAHZMV010007155.1:0-14992 GCA_027743765.1 Coecobrya sp. COE2
CATATAACATTTTATATATGCGTTTTTTAAATAATAATAGTTAAATAAATATAAACATTATTTATATTATTATTATAGCATATGTGTGTGTTATGTGGTAAGTACATAATCATATCAACCGGATGAATGGTTAGGGATACTGTCAGCTTAAATGTGTGTGTGCGTTAAATATGAATGTATGCAGAACGCCAATTCAACGAAATGTTGAATATAAAAAGAAGAGCAGAGCAGCGTCACAGCATTATGGCGTTTTTTTATAGTTAGCATCATAATAATAATGAAACTATTAACACATCTCTAGAGAATTTGAACGTTAATAATAATAAAAAACCTTTTTGAATTTCTTAAAAATATATACTGATTGCAAAAATGTCGCCATAAAAGTTGCGTCTGTAGGTATAACGTCAAATGTGTGTATTTTCATATTGTATGTTATATTATAACTTGTTTATCATAACAAATATTTAATTTTTAATTGTTGTGCTGTTTTCAATTGAAAATGGACAGACAAACATACGTAAAATGTTAAACGTTGTTGGATATATAGTTAGTTAATGGTGGTTAGTTTACAAAGTAAAAATAACAACTTGAGGAAAAAAATCGGATATGCAGAGTTCATACATGATATAGATATTTAGGTATATTTTTACTATGAATGCACTAATAAAATTGTATAACGTTTAATAGCACAACAGTAATTTTGGATGCAGTTCACAAGTAGCCTACGCGACAGTTTATTCAATTTATTTTAATGTAATTCATAACATTGTTAAGTAACAAAAAGAAGATGGTATGGTGGCCAAATGAGATGGGGTTTGTTTAATCGATCCATTTAGTTATTTGAATGGTGACCTTCGAAAGGTCAACATTTTCGACTACCAAAAAATTATTTAACGTCATCATAGACACTATTGTGGGGTAACTGGTAACTAATGTACCGTGAATGTACTATGAATTGATAAACATTTCCAAAATATAATGTACGTCAACGTTTAACCAATAACTTTGATTTTAACCTGGTAACGCTGGATATTATTCACTCTTTTCTGACGTCTTTCCGAATTACTTATTTAAATCAATGTTAATGAATTTTTTGCTAGGTTTACAAAAATTCAACGGTCATACACATTTCAATTCTGAAAATTTTGTGAATTTCAATGTCAAAAGAAAGGAAATTATTCCGAGTTAAAGTAAACAAGATGTGTGGACAATATAGGAATTTGCAATAATATTTGCACGGCGCATTTTAAGGAAGAATGTTGAATTGCAAGTTAATCAGTAACTATGAATAAGATGAACACGTGCTGTTCTTATCCAACAGAAAATTATGTGACTTTTGAACTTCGACAGCATGGCGTCAAAAGTCCTTTGTTACTAATTGCGTAAATGACTACGTCCATACCTATGTACGTCCATTTCATCTAATTTGTACATCTGACGACTGTTTTAATTTCTACGAAATTGCCATTTTCATAGCGGGGATTTGACAGCCCATTTTCTGCCTAAATTCAGTGATTTAATATTTAGATCATGATAAAAATTAAGTAATATATTTTCCCACTAAATGTATGAAAATGGCCAGTCTTTAAATCAGTTTTTTAAAAGTGTTTCAACGGTAGTGATTTCCAGGTAACACCACGGAAGTAACCTAAAAATGAGAATTATAATCAAACTACCTATATTCCAATCTATCATCTTATTAAATGGAAAATGGAACGTTTCAACTAAAATCGCACAGAAAGATGTTCATTTTTTGTCATTTCATTTGACATTTCCAACTTTCATTATACACATCACAATAGAATATTATAATTTATATTGCGTTCTAGGGCTGCTACTTTACAATTGAATGTGATTTGTGACTAAATAAAATGGATTGAATATTTAATCATGTAAATATTATTGCCAAACAGAATATCCGTACCTACTACCTACCTATTGCCGGCTCTCATGTGGATTGATTGAATACATCAAACTACATTAAACGTTTAGCTAGTAAAGTATTTTTGACTCACGAAAATCCATGAATTGTGATTTACTTTCAGGAGAATCACTGATGTAAATCGTATTACTACTTAACTTAGATATTGAAAACCGTAATTTTGTGCAGTTACTTTGCAGTTGACCTATAAATCAATACGGTGAAAATCAAGATTAAATGATAAATAAAGCCCAGTAAGTATTTTTAGATGATTTCAACAGTTAAATGGTAAGCATGTAAACGAAATAATTATGCCAATGGAATTTTATGATAAACCGACTCAAAACTCAAAACATGGTTTTGGTGTATCCTGTCAGGGACACGGAAGCGTTCAAGATCAAGGTTATTAGTGGAAGCATCCCAAACCCTTATTTCGTCATGCAGCCAACATGAATTATTTTGTGTATGCGCAGGTGTTTTAAACAGGGAACTGTCCAAGTTCAAGGTTCATTTTTGTAACTGACAAGGTCAAGGTCCTTAAATAATACTAACAAATATTTATACTAAATATACATATGCACATGGTATTTATTTATTAGTGGAAGTAGCAAAAATCAAAATGTGTTCTTTCTTGACAGTATTTACGTCGCAATAATCAGTACTAATAAGTAATTCGAAATTCATTTTTAATTTTTTTTTATTTTACGCTTTGTCTTCTTCACACTACTACAAAATGGTAATTTCAATAATACAAAGTAATCAGTCTCCGAAATCAGATTCATTATTGACAACAATAATGGACAAAACCACAAATTACATATTATTATACCTACACAGTTCATATTACAAAATATTATGGATACAATATTTTTTGAAACGTTTTTATAAGGCACTTTTAATACAATATAGTATAGCTTTGTTTACAAGTATTTTTTCATAGTTGCAGGAATCGTTTACAAGTAACATTTTACTAATTGATTTCTACCAAAGTAGATCATTTAAATCAGTAACACATCAAATGGAATCAATTTTTACTGACTTTTACAGAATACATTAAAGGCAAAAATCATTTTATCAAATAGTTAAAAAATTACTTACAATGTGATAATAATAAACAAGCTAGCTGCCTTTAGATTTACAGTTAACTCAGTATTTATGGAGTCTTGAGATAAAAAAAACGAGAAACATGTACGAAAATTAATAAAGAGAAGAATTAATAATAGCAAAGAGAAGAATACAAATATTTCGATCAAGAGCATTTGAGATGGTTGAATTTGATAAACCTGAACTACTTGAATTGTTTGAATAATTATAAACCATATTTTTTCAGAAAAATACAAAATAGGAACAAATTCAAACACTGTACATACTATACTAATTTGGAAGACGACGATATAATCAATTGGACTGTCTAGTAGGATATATACAAAGAAAAATTAAGATTTTGATCTAGATTTACACAGCTTATCTACAATGTCACGCAAATAAACCAGTACATTAAACGACTACTGACTCTAACGACTGAGCGATTTACATCACAAAGCATATTTTTTATACATTTTTTTTATATTACTGAGATCATACAATGGCCATTTAGCACAAAATATCATGGAAATTCCTTAATTTATGCTTTGACAATTAGCTATTACAATACACACTACAGTTTTCAGAAAAAGTAAAGAGTATAAAATGGAAATGCAGTTTGAACACGTTGATGGATAGGAAGACATAAAAGTTATCTTTTATGTTGTAGAGGTAACTATAATAAAAACAATTAGTGACAAACGATTGTGATGTAAGGTGTACATTAAAGATAAGTAAACAGGCCCTGATTAAGTAAACTACAATCAGCACAAACTAATAGTAATAATCACAACAAAGTAATTATGATCACATAATTCTGTAAAAATGACATAAAAATGACTATTGGTATTGGTATTTACATACTAGAGGTATATGTACACAAAATAATAATAATAATAATGAGATTTTCAAAAAAATATCTGTATACTTCTATAAAAAATGGAATAAAATATTCTTCTTCTTCACAACAAGTTATTTCCGGCGCTTGTAGAGTCGTCAATGACAAGAGCTGAGGCACGTTTCGTCTGTTTTTGCTGCTCACGGGGATAGGAACTTTCAGTGAACGAGGAGCTTGCTGCGTCAAATTGTTTATTTTGATAATAAACACTGACGGACTCATCTGAAGAAGAAGTGAGACCGCTTTCTGGTGGTGGAGGAGGGATAGGCGGTCGCTGGTTTTGACTTTTCCCGACATTGTCGGGCGACATAGGTCCATTTTGAATTTGGACTGCTGGCTGGAGAAACATTCTAAGTAACTTGATGTCAGGATAGATTCCACGAACAAAGGCAATCATGGCGTAAAGATTCTTGATCAAGAATATGGACGTATCAGTTGAATACATTTGCCATAAATACATCCGAAGGCAGAAGAAGGGAAGATTGACCAAAACCAAATGAAGGAACTTGTAAATCGTTTCCAAAGGAACGTGGTAGAGTCTACCAAAATTGGACGCGGACAACTTGTAAATGGTAACGGCAGGCAGTATGATATTGATAGAGGCAAGGGCAATAACGAAATTCTCCATTGTGTAAGTATATATCAAGTGAGACTCGGAGGGAATGAGCAAAGACAGAATACTCACCTGAAACGAAAAACATAGAGAAATATTAACCCAAATAATATTTAACTAAATTGAAAGGAACATATTTATTTGAAACTTACTGAATCCAGTATTTCAACGGCGACTCCAAATGCAGCCGCGTTTAAGTACGAGTTAAGGAGAGGATTATTCATAGCATTGTGATGAGACTCCACCAAAAGTGAGAAAATTAAAGTGGATAATCCAATGGCAAACTTGAGCATTTGAGGTCCTAGTAACTCATCGCTGTGAACTTTCTGGGCAATATTGGTTTTAAAGAGGACGCATATCTTCAAGGTCAGCAGGACAGAGTAGAATATCCATGTCATGTAGGTACATGGTAACATTGTCTGAGTCTGATTAAATCCGACAGTAAGACCATCTTCAGGTCCCGGGTTCCCTTGAGGAGAAGGACTTCTACTACCCCCAGCAATTGCAAAACTTGCTCTAGATTCATTTCGACGCTGATCCTCTTTACGTTTTTGGTGAAAGCGGTGGGCTAAGAACACGGAAAAGGAGAATAGTCCCAAACAAAAGAAGTCGCCAAGAAACCACATGAACGAGATGAAGGACGAGGAGTGGTGCCATATTATGATGTAATTAAGCACTAAGCTTTGGAAAATAAAAATGAATATGAGCAGGGTCATATCCATCCCCCGAAAGATGCCGGAACGTGAACAATTCATGTTGACCGTTGTAACGTTAGCTCCAAACTTGACTGAGAAGACGGTTCAGCAGGAAACCTGAAAATAACAAACAAAAAGAAAAAAATGAGGACTATGATCATTACTAGAAATATTTACGTTATACGATGAAATAAAATTTTGTACTCGTCATCACAAAGATAAATCGTTACTACTATCAACTATAATTCTTCATATTTATCTTTAAGGGTGCTAACCCAGAATAAATAAAAGTCATGTCGCAAATAGTATAGCCTATAGTTATTCATTCCGTCTCTCTATTTCTAAAATTATTTTTTGACGTTCATTGACTCATTGATTCACAAGTCTTCCAAATGAAATGATAGTTAACTGTACAACGCTCGATCAAACTATTGTGTTTGGTTAGCAATCATGATGGTGTGCATGTGTGCCAATTTTACCAACTTTCCTCAATTCCTCAATAATAAATAATACCCCTGACTGTGAGATACTTTACCTACCGCAAATATTACTGTAATCGCATTTTATCATCACTATCAATACTATCTCCACATATTATCCATGACAAAATATACCTTGATTAAATAAATACGTATCAACTAAGTCATGAATCTTAAGTAAACTACCTGCGTTTGCAAATATTAGTCCTAAAACAAATCTCAATAACAAAATCCCGAGTTTCTGGAATTTCCAGCTTTACAACTTCCGTTACCAAATCCCTTATTATTTTGGAAACGATCAGTTAACAATCTTATGTCTACTAAATCACCAATGTCCTCATTATCACTTTTCAGTTATTGGAATAATAATGAGTCATGAGTCAGTAAAACCACAAGCTTAAAATTAATTACGATGACATGAAGTTTCAGACATGTACTACTTGTTGCATGGACTATAAAAGAACCAGAAGAAGAATTTCGAGGTCAGCAAAAAAAATTCTGTTCCTTTCTTCATTACACTTGGGTGCTTAGCAACACAAAAAACCTATTATGATCAATTAAAACAGCACAATTTTTAATGACTCTGCTGTTATTGTAACGTCATATGTCACTCTGATATTTTCAACTACCGTCACATTAATGCCAAGTTTAGACTAACTTTTAAATGGTCAACAACATTCAACAAATGAAAAAAGTGAACTGGTCAGTTACATAAATATGTTAATTGTACCTCTAACTTAAATGTGGTTTTGGTTTTCTGTAACTTGAGTACTAGTAAAAGAAATCGTTGGTTGTGGAGTTAGAAGAAGGACAAAAACAACAAAATTAACAACAACACGAAACAAAATGACGTGTTGACTGACTAACTGTTTAAATAAATGAACCGTAAAGTATTTTTATGCACACTAATTGACGTAGTTAATTTATATGAAATAGGACCAATTAAGAATAATGCTTTCCACTTACTTCTCTGTATCTTTAACCCTTTATGCTTTTAATAGTTCATGTTATGCCTATTGCCTGTCGTCCGACTTTTCAATATTTCTCATCCAGCCATAAAAAAACTGTCGCCGTTTAACTTATGACAAGTTGTAATTAAATGAATCAAGCGCAAATTGTAATTAAAGAGTATAACAATTCATGAATCAATTCAATCAGTCAAATGATGAACAATGATCCCAACAATAATTAATTAATGAACTTTAATAGACTTAAACTTACTCAAGAAGCGATAGTAAAAGAAGAATCAGCCAAGTCCATGAACCATGCCGGGCCAATTACCAACACAATTCCAATTAAAACAGTCTACGATCACACACAAGAAGTAGTACTATTTAATCCACTTCTTAAACTATTTCAATTAACTAAAGTTTTTTCCTGTTATTTTTAAACTGATTGCGACCACAAACAAAAGACATTTCCAGCTGAGGAGACACAAAGCAAAATAATCCGACTAATATCTCTCCAATTCCCCAGATCATAAATCGTACAATTAGTAAACCCAACAACACTGAATCTAATCTTTCGTTAAAATATGCAGTTATCACATTCCTTCTTTCTTCTACGATTGTTGCCTCTCTTTATTCCAAAATGTTATCTTTGGAATGTTTATCTCAGATTTACATGAAGATTACCCACAAACAACCAATTTGGAAAAATACTCTTCCGATTTACATGTTTTTTGACGAAAATATCCAATTTGGTTTTTTCATGCAAATTGTCTCGTTTACAAAGTCACATTATACGCTTGTCTCGCACAAAGACACACACGGACCGATTATATTCGGTATTCCGCGACGAGCAGGACAAATGATGATGACCACATTCAGACTCAGTTTCTCGTCACCTCATCTTGTACCATGGAAAATGAGATTATGAATCTCAATCAAAACCAAATTGCACAGTGTATGTACCACTTTCTACACAGCTTCACTGGAGCTTATAATCAAGAAGCCATTATGACAAGTTGTCTTTTTGGCACACACCAAAAACTTCCAATATAGACGATATATATAATTGTATCATTTATTATTACTTAGGTTGAAACAACTCTGTCTATCTGTTCGGGGAATCCCAACTCCCAACAACGAACTCTACGATTTCTACTTTTCATGACTACTTCATCCGCTTCTCCATGATTACTGCAAATTGTCCACACAACATAAATAGATATGACGACTTACAACAAATACTCTGAGGAACGACTAACCATTCAAAGCTTCAAGATAAAACTATTTTTTTCAAAGAAAACATTTACATAAACCACAGAGCATATATACAGAGTAGCAGGAGCGCCTTGTGAGTTGAGATTATGAGTACAAACAATGACAAAAAATAACTGACTAACCGCTTATTCCTCTTCTGCCGTCTCTATATCAATCCATAAAAATGCATGGATAAAATGGATATAATAAAAAAACTGTTGCACAGCTCCTTATAGTGATTTAGTGACGGCCAAGACGTTGATCACGGCGGGCGACGACGATCATGATGACGAAGACGAAAATCTCAAGCTTATAGTCTCCAGATAATCTTTACACCAATAAGCAATCCAATTTTTTTTGTACCACACGGCCATATATAACTGATCACCATAATCATATATATTCAATGTGATTGCAACACACCAACCACCATCACCAAAAGACGACGACACAAGCAACAAGGAACAGCGTTTTTTTAGACGCATGCAATGAGCATCACCGTCGTCATAATGACATGAAATGAATGAAATCCATGAAAAAAATCCAAGAGTCATGGGTACACAGTGTAATCGTGTAAAAAGATATAATATTTCTTTATTTCATATTTTTTTATACTGGTCGATCATCATCATAACTGCATTCAAGGACTTCCTCTCTCTCTGTCTGATAAATACAGTTTGTTCTCTAGGTTACACTGCTGCTGTTGTAAACTTCACCAGTGTGGTAAACAGCCCTGAAGGCTGAAAAAGAATGATACTATTAAACTGATATTCTTCTCTGTTTGTTGGTGTTAACGCTGCTGCGAAAAAAGAAACGACTTTGACGGATCATTTACAACGCAAAGTCGACTAAAAAAAAGTAACTACCGCTTTATATTTTTGCCTCAAGACTAACTATATGAACAAGTAGTCTTCGTGTGTGAGATGATGATGAAGGACATGTTTGTCGTTAACTTGTTGAGAGTACACACTCACATTTTTTTTCTTCTACTTCTACCTGATATTATTATGTCTACTTACAATTTTTTATTATTGCACGAGAGAACAGAAGGGGAATTGGATGTGTCGGTCGTAAAGCACATTGTCAATAATAATAGGAGTGAGAAAGAGAATTTTTTTCTGCCAAGTTTTTTTAGTTCATCTTCACTCATTCAACTCACTTCACTCATTATTTTTTTTGTCCCTCTCTCTCAACCTACCTGCCTGACATTACCAAGTAAACTTAACTTATGTGACTCACGGCACGGATATTCAGGTCTTTTCTCAGTATTGCCAAATCACAATATAAGAATATTTTATTGCCTAAATATTTTTTTCTCCTGTAACTTTCTTTGTCTCCTTTTCGCTCCTGGCAATAAAAACTTTAATGATGATATGTCCTATTACCTTGTCGACACAAAACAACTCCCGTGTGTCCACCACCATCACCAGACGAAAGAAACATTAAGCAGGAGAAATCGTCCACGAAAACGACTCAACGCCAGGGTACGTCACAAAACAAGCCTCATTTTTTATCTCTGACCGTTTCTCCGTACAAATTTTTTAAAAATAACGATGATTTCAGCACTGTACCACACACAAACGACCGTATTTGGCATGGATGAAAAATTCTCTTACTAATGGGTACAATAATTGCACACATTACGTTGTGCATACCGTGAATAAAATGACAATTAAGGAAACATTTCTTTGTGGAGCTTTACAAGTACTAAAACTCCAGACTCCAGCCTGTCTACACTCCAGCAAGACCAAAAAATGCTCATTTAATAATAATAACGTAATACATTAATGAGAAATAATGATCTCTCGCTCTGCTTGCTTGCCGTTTTGGAACAAAAGTTAAACTAGACCTAACTTAGGTATTTATGCATATAAAACAGAACAAAATGCAGCAAAAATAAATCACCATCACGTATCAAACCAGGTTTAAAAACTGAAACTTGAAACCCATAATGTTATCATAATCATCATTACGAAAAAAAGCTTTTGGAACAAAAGTATCATGTTCAATATTAAGTAGAAATGTTCTTTTGGCAGAACAATACTTTAGCAAACCATGCAACCACTCTCATTTTTCTCTATTGTCCCTAAAAAGCATATAATGTTTGGTTTCATGAAAACATGGACCATGTGCACACACAGTATATTTCAAAAGAAAAATGCAATATCTTACTTAACCTTAAATTACTACATACAGGTATGATTATTGCAAACCACTCTAAAAAAAGTTTCCAACATCATTTCATGCTAAAAAACATACATATTCAGATTGCATATTATATTCCACAATATTGCATGAGTTTGTCTTTAATTACGCTATAATACAATGCCCACCACCATTTAATCTAAATACTAACTCTTTTTGTTCTAGTAAAAAATCTTTTATCCAGAAATAGCAGGAGGTAAAATTGTGAATAGCATGAGGAGAGAGGAACAAAAAGTGAAAAAGCAGCTCATATATCTACCACCGAGCATCATCAACAAAGTAGTTTTAAGAGTAAGTTTCCATCATGTAATAAGTGATCGAGATTCATATGATGAGTTATATGAGTTTGATAACATCTACTTTGCAGCAGTAGTAGCGTGATCAGATAACATTTTTTTATTGTTATTCTTTATGTTCCTGTTATTATGTATTATATCATAAGCAGAACAATTAAAGTTTAAAAAAAGTATCACCTGAGAGAGCTCACATCAGAAAACCACGCAAAATATAATACTCATCATATCACCATCACCCGCAGTTTCAGGGCTCAGCTAAATCAAACTTAAACTTGCATGTCGTAGTTAGCAATTGATACTACTTTACTACAAAATAATAGTCTAAACATAAAAACAAGCGTTGATGAAGATTAATGTAAAATGCACACGCAAAAAATATTATTGTACGTATTTCTCTCTCACAGTCCATACATCACATTAAAAAGTCATACACCAAAACCATCATAATGTGCATAATAGCAGCAATAAAATATATAAGATGCATTGCATGTTAAATAGCCAACGCCAAACTGACTTTGTGAAGTCACACAATATTATGCCTATAGCGGTTAACCTTGCAGCTGTAATAACTACGACTTCTGCGTACAGTGTTGTTATATGCGTACTATCTTCCCAAACGATCTTCTATATGGATGGATTGATGCACTGAGGATTACCTCATCACTCTCATCTTCACAAAAAGGATATATTATTATTTTTTTATATCAAAAGTTGTTTTAATGAAACCATACTACGCTGTTTTATATGGAAAAAGAACAAAGGATGCTTTCGACGTTTGTTCGACCAGCGCAAATCCAATCTGATTTTCCCAACTAAATCAAATGTGTTTTGTAAATGTTTACTGAAAATTTACGCAGCGTTCCGACCAAACTAGCGTCTATCAGCGTCACATGGAGATATTGAGATAAAAATGTACGGAAGATACTACTACCTGATTAACCTAATGAATAGATGTGTACAACTTGTTTTGTCTATAGAACAGGTATAAAGAGTGGAAATAGATGTGAATATTTTTGTAATCAAGAGCATTATAAAAAAACAACGCAAAAGTTCAAAGAGAAGACCTCTAAGCAAAAATAGTAAGATTTCATCAGTCAAGTCAGCATGACAAAAACAAAGGTTGGTTTACATGTGTGGCATACGCAATATTTTATTTAGAACCTAAAAAAAATATTTCGGTGCACGTGTACTCGCACAGCGCAACAGATTTTCAAGAATACTATAACTTCTACTACGACAACGGCGGCGTCATAACAAAAAAGACAAGTTTACACGCGACGCAAAGGAAGACGACATTGTCTACCAATAACAAAAAATATATATCGTTTTTACTCATGATGCGTAATTCAAAGATGAAAAACAAAGTTAATTGTAGCATCGTACGATGCTTCCATTTTATTTTATGATTAGCTTGCACTTGCTCTTGGGTATATGTAATAACGATAATGGATTGTTGTGGAGAGTACACACTTTGCTATTTAGTAACAAACTACATATAATTTTGAAGTAATTTTTGAAAAAAATCAACAATTAAATTACAACACAATGTTACTATGCGTATGGCGGTGAATGACTTTTGTGGGCTCACTGACGATGACAATTAAGTATTCATGAGGGTATTGTTGTTAAAGGCATAATCGAAAAAAAAGAAGATTTATGCAGCATTTACAAAATAATGCAATGAATGAAATCAGCGGACGAGAGTGGGTTTAATTGTAGAAGAGGGAAAAAAAGTGTGTCACTAACAGCATGCCTTCACCCTGCTTAATATTCATTGTTGAATATTATCAATGAAATCTAATTTTCAGTATAAATATACATTCACCTTTGATTTTAGCAAAATAATCAAGCAAGTTACAAGAAACACTCTTAAAAAGATAAAGAGTCAAAATGTCACTTATTATACAAGCAAGACAGGATACACCTCTTCATTCATTCTTTCGCTTGACAATGACAAGAAGTCATGAGATTATTATGCTATCCCAAAGTTTACCATTTGATGTGGTAATGCTGTGTGTAATTTGGAATCTTTAATTAAGAATCCTTCTCTAATGTTCTCTCAGGCGATGAGAAACAATCCAGCATACAAGAAAAAAAGGTTTTTACAACAAGCCATTGTGAAGATGATACAAAAGTGACAAGTTTCAGAGGAGGTCAAAAGGATGTCATCTCACGACGATGATGATAGAAGGAGGGTATATGCGTGACTAGGTATTTAGGTTCCTTGACGACGTGTACACGTCTCATTGAACATCAAATGATCAGTTAAAAAGGAAAATGATCTTCATGGTGCATTGTATGATGATGGTAGTTTTTTAAAGGCATTTTATCCGGCTCACAGCAAGGATGATTTACTGATTAATTTCCATTTTTTCTCGTTATTTAGCTGGCACGCACTTTTTGAATGAAATTTTGCAATTGCAAAGTGAATTCCATACCATTTTCCACGTGGCCACTATAATGCTTCTTTATTCAACTTGAATAAAAATTGCACAAATATTATTTATGACGGTGCGGGACTGGAGATGGTTATTTTACTTGTCTGTAACTTATATAGCCAAGCTCATTTTGAGGTAATTAAATCAAGCTACCAATAATATCATATTATTTTGAAATCTCGGCAACAGTTTGCATGCAAGTTTGCCTCTCCCTCTTGGATAGCCAATGACGGAATGGATTATGCTAAAGAAAGATGAAAAATGAACATGATTTTGCAAGAAAAATTTTCCGATCATAATGAAAGGTCCCACGGTTAATCATAACTAACTCATTTTTTGTTTCCAAACACATATAATCTTGTGGAACCGGGTTGGGGTTTGGTTACGGTTTCTGAATCATGAGAAGAATAAAACTGGTTCCTCAAGGCTTTCCAAACATCTTATATACTGTACTCATTAAAATCAACCAACTTAAAGCTATTTATGGCACCCATATCTACTCTGTTCTTGCCTCTTATGTAATATATTTCGGTTTTAAATGGTTTACTACATTACATAACCTTAACAGCAAAGATGATTTTATGATTGATTTTTTTTCACAATTCTGGACATAAATCGACAAAAGTAATCAAAAAGTACCCTTACTTCATTTCTACAATATTCATTAAATTTATGGTCATAAACTTTCCACAATAAAAACCTCTACCGTCCTAAATGAATCATCATAAACCACAACCTTCCATTGAAAATGAATTGGTGGCTTAATTATATAGAATTATTGAGGTCCAACAACAACACGGACCTTAATTTTCAAGGAAATGATGCTTTACAACTAACAATCACAACTCAACATAAAGCAATAACAGTTATGCAACCGAGTAAACCCATAAATTACAGAAAAAACAATAAAAAAGCAAAAATTAAAATGTTCTTACCTGTCACCTTATGACCACCGAACAGCCCACGTTGTTTGCTAATGAAAACAGAGCAACGCCAACAGATATCCTCCCAAGCAATTGAGCACAGTTTAATGAGCAATTAACAAATACATCAACAATTAGCTTCTTCCTTCCTCTGTTAACGAACACCCACACACTCTATTTTCCACCCAGGTATAAAAAATTGTTTCTTAAAAAGTTTGCAAATCAAAAATCTCAAACAAACAAATGATACGCTTAATTCCACTTAAAAACCCTTCCCAGTTAACTAACCAAACTTAAAGAAAACCCCAAAACCTCTCAAATCATCGCATAATCCACAATAATCGCAATTAGCACATAAGACACCACAAGTGCCACCCAAATCAACTTATTCCTACTCAGAAAAAAGACAATCAGGCAAGTCACAAACTCAACAATTTTTAACGTAACAACAAAAATCCCAAATCCGGCAGTAAAGAATGCTAAAGGGTTAAAATAACCGATAAGAAGAATAGCAATGTTAGAAATTAGACAAAAAAGGAAAATCAAAAGAATCAATAAGGACATTATACTCCACTTCAAAGAAACTCAACTCTAAAAACCTGCCTATTTTTCTCAAAAATCCTCCTTTCTCTCAAGTTTGTTTACAAGACAGCGAGCGTGCATTTGTTTGTTTCAATGTCAAGCGACCAGAGTGAAGAAAAAATAAAAGATTTTAACTTTTCACACTCTACAAACCAGATAGACAAAAAAAAGAGTCAGTCGTCAAGTTAGGAAGAGTTGAGCTGTTTTGTATCAAAAAAGTTGTTTTGGTTTTGGGATTTTCAGGGTTACTTTAGCATCCCGGGTTATTTTTAAGCTGGATGGGGTAAACTGAGAATAAAAAATGCGTATAGTTGCAAGCGTGGTTTAGAATTGCATGCAAAAAATAGTTTTTGGAGGCGATATGAAACCTGAAAATAATGCTTTGTATATTTTTTGGAGGAATTGGAGTAGTTTTTTTGGAGGGAGAATAAAGATTTATGAGACAAGAAGGATGAGCTTAAAAACAACAAAACAGAAAACAAAAAACAATCTAAATCTTTTAATCTAATCAGCTTTTCTCTCTGTCTGTATTATTATTATGTAGTTCGGGAGAAGGAATTCAAAGGTAATTTTATTCAGATGAACAGAACATTTTTATTTTCAGCAAGTTTTATTTTTCTTCTCCGGATCCCTGATCCAATTCAACTGTTTGAAT
>JAHZMV010007156.1:0-40474 GCA_027743765.1 Coecobrya sp. COE2
TAGACAATTGCAAAAAAATTTGGTGCTGTTCCCCACCCTACAATATGGAGGACCCCATAAATATATCAGCAACTTCCCGATGGACCATTTATGCTTGATTGCCACCGTCACCGCGTTGTTATACTTATGCACATCTCTTCTCTCAAGTTTATAAACTTTCCTCCAAGTCAACCGTGAACTGGGACACGCGTCGTTTGTTTCATGCTTATATATACTGCAGGGAGTCACACAGATAATAATATTAAATCTTTGAGAGAAATAATGCCAATTTTTTTCAGAGATTTCCCTACTTAACAGCAGCAGTAATAAAAATAATATGGGTCTATATAGACAAAAAAAAGTTATATAGTAATACAATGAATGCATAGAGAGAGAAACAATGAATAGATGAAATAATTTCTCTGTACTGCTGCTGCTCTTGTTTCGTTCTCTAGTATTGTTGACATGTTCAATTGTTTCTTTTACTTTGACTGCGCTTGCTTAAAAAACTAAAATGGCCTACAAGGAAAATGGGTCGCGCGCGTAGTCATTATTCGTGCGTCCTCAGAACGGTCCCAGCGAAGTAACGCTTGACAATGAACCGAGTGATGATTATAATAAAATATGTTACAATTGATTCACGACATAATGACGAGGACGAATAGGTATGGGTTATCGTGGCAAAAACTTTTTTTTTGCCCAAAGTCATATAAAGTCAGTAAAAGCTTTTGAGAATGTCTAGCCAACAAACGAGGTGTTTTACTTGGAAAATTTTTAATTGCCTGGAAATGTTCGCCGTTCACATAAAAGCATTTAAAGCGTAAAGGAAAACAATTAGAAGAGGCAGGATCATAATAAGTTAAAGGAAACAAACCGAAATACATTTAAAGTAGTTAAAAAAAGCAACATTACTTGAACCAGAGTAAAAAATTATACTTACCCAAACGACTATTTATGAAAACTTCCTCAAGAGATTTTATTGTTGTTTTAATGTCACAATCGCACACAATAACTTCTCCACCTTGAACAACAACATAAACAGTTTCCAGCCAGGGAGAATGTCAGAAACGCTTTATTTTTAGTATTTTCCTTTTTTTATGACGTAATCAGCATCTTTCCAGAGAAGAAAAAGTAGGTAGCTAAACACAAGAAAGAGAAATGATATTCCTAAGAAATGGAGCACAGTTCAGTTCACATAATTATCTGCATAATATTTTATTGCCATAGGTATATACTCAAATGATATGATTCATTTCACAACAAGACGGTTATATACTATTTTCATGTATGCGCAAAAAAAGACTACAACAGTTTACTTGATAATAAATATGCCATTCAACGAGTACCACACACAAGTAGTGTGTATATTATACTATTTACTACCGTGTGAGATATTTTTAATCGTAATCAAAACAGGTTATCATATCACTCGCAAAAATTCACACGTCATGCAGTAGTAATAATAATCTCCCACAATAGCAGTAGCAGCCTCACTGCCACACCACCACCACCACCTCCGCTAACATCATCACACAAACAGTCATTTTATTATTATTATTTATTATTATGACTTTTTATCCTGTAAACACACAGCACGCACTTTTTTTTCTTCTACCCACGAGCAAACCGTCAGGCGGAATAAGATTACTAGTTAGGTATTAAATATTATAAAATAGTAGACTGATTATAATGCAGCTAGCTGATAATTATGATAAGTCACCTTAATAAGTTATGTGTTACGTATGCCAAGTGTGCTATTCATCACACAATCCGCTAGCATTTTATTTTAATCCGCTGCTGACAAGATCGTAAATCAAATATACAGATAATGCGCAAACGTAAACTAAAGATAACCTAAACTAATGAAACCTGAATAAAAAAAAATATGAATGAAACCTCACGTAACTATTATTAAAAAAATGAATGGGGATAATGATAATGAGAATGGAACTCATGGATCCTGTCAGATAAAAAAAAAGATAATTTCACTGGGGATCGAGGTGTTTGATAAAACATTACCAAGAATTGGTAAATTGCGAATGCTTAGTGATTACAGTGTGATGAAACATAATACAATAATCTGATTACTGATTTAGTCATTCAACAATACTGGACCAGTTAGGCAGTTTTAGTCCTTGCTCAATTGAGAAAGTGCTCGTTTTCATCATCACGTTTTTTTGAGCTTTGAGAAAGAAATTTCTCCAATTGAAATTATTGTCACAGAAAAATAAAGAATAGCCTTTTGTTGTTAACACCTCACACTTAACACAATACAACAAAGATGTAATCAGAACAATAAGGAATTTTCTACAAAAGGAATTTTTATTGCTAAGCACTCCTTTTGGTAAGGTCATTTATTTTCAGTGAGCGCACAATTCACTTTTCATATTTATCATTCCCCTTAAAATTGTTCGGTAAATGAGACCAACTATTTTAGTAAGAAGATCTTGCTGACAGTAAGGCTTATACAGGTACAACGTGGCACACACGAAAGGAAAAGAAAATCGTGAAAAGGAAGGAAGGTTGAAGGTCAAAAAATGGGCAGAGGCCTACTAAAACTCAACTAATGTGTGGTCTCTCTCTCTCCTTTCGGTACTAACATTAATGTTGAGTGAATGAGGACCACAACCAAGTTTGCATCTCCTCTCATTTTTGACTCTGACAAACTTGAAAGTTATGAAGTGTGACTGAATAATGCCTATTTAAACACCATCATCAATAATAGTACTTTCAACTTGCCTACAAACTCATTACTCCTCTCATCTCACACAACCAGAATCTTTTGCCAGAGATCATAATAAGACGAGAGAAGAGAACTACCTTTTTTCTTTCAAGACTTTTTTCTTCTTCTGTGTACCATCACTATTGAAATAATAGTATTTGTACCATGCTCATCATCATCAATATTTTCGCTAATATTTTACTAAATATTAGGAACTTTCCACATGGTTAGCCATTATGCCTGTTGTAAAAAAAATGATAATGACTCTGTCTATTTAAATTTTTGCAAGCATTTTCTTCTTTACCATCCCTTTTTCTACAACTCTCGTTCAAAATTTAACAAATGATGTAGTTTGTGCAATAAATTAGTGCTACTAGTACTACTACTGCTCCTTCTACTACTACCTTGCGCATAAATAAGAGATAAATATGTATCGTTTAAAGAGAAAAAAAATAATCTGCAACTGACGTCCTAACTAACGTCACTATACACAGCAGCCAAACTGTCAAAAATAGGTGGCTGATCAAGCAGTGAATTCCTTAAGGTGGCCAACAACCATTCAGGATACTAATTTTATTATAAGTAGATGTTGTTTTGTACCTGCGTAGTAAAAAATATACTACATTATATTAAGTTTTCCAAGGGAGAGAAAAAAAAATTGCTGCAAATTAACACTTTCTGCAACAGCATGCCTAATATACATATTATAGCGTATAGAGACACACACACACATTTCACTTGTTGTTTTGGCAATAAATATATCTACCTATTATACAAATGTGTATGTGTATACCTAATGTGATTATTAGCCATATAGCCACAAATCAAGAACAAATTAGATGGATAATTACCTTTGAGATTACAATTATTTACGATATTTTATTTTATTGTGTGTGTGGGGATGAATATCTGTTTTCTTGACATTTTCTTCACTTTTCTTAACCAGTTTCGTCTTTGCTGTGTGTGTGCACGTATAGATGACAACAGCAAAAACCCACACCGCCTATAATATATCTCTATAATATCGTCTTACTTTCCTGTTCGAAAAATGTTTGATCACATTTTATCGTGATCATCAACATTCAACTTAGCACACACACACACACATTTCACTCACACCATCCAATTTTATTTTTTCCTTGTTGTTCAAAAAACTATATGTGTATATGAATGTGTGTATATTTTTACGTATAAAAACTAAATGTTTCTTTTTGGTTGCTGGTGGTAATGTTGGTTTTTGGTTTGCACTACTGTCTTCCTTTTTTCTCTCTCTTCACAAGCTTGTTCTCTTATCTTGTTTTTTACTACGTTTTCAATAATAGAACGAGTGAGAGGCTCATCATCATCCTCATCAAATGATGGTCAGTATTATATTATGATTATGTTATCATTAAACTGACTACTTATTACCACCGCCACACCAAACCAGGTAAAAATATAAAAGGGAACACAGAAAGAGCAGCAGCAGCGAAAAAAAATTTTTGTGTAAAATACTCAAAGTAACTTGATCAAGAGCAACTTACTGACTGACTGGGTAAAAAAGCATACAAGGAGAGAAGAGGTATAAAAGAGAAGAAGTGGCAAAAAGTATTATTGGGAGTGAAGCATAATATTCCTTGATATTATATGATCATGTTGTTGGGTATGGTGACTACTGGTGAGGGAGAAAGAGAGGCTTAATACTCACTTGGTTGAAATGTTTATAAAAAAAGAGAAGGAAGGGTATAGAGTAGTATGCCATCATAGTTTGTAGTCAAGAGTAACTTATTGTGTTTGCTTGGGATATTATAATATACAGGAATATATAAGAATCGTGGAGGAGAGACGTGCTACAGAACAAAAAAAATATCGGATATAATGAAACTATACTGTATAGTTGGTTATATGGAAGTTTTGTATTTCTAGTTTGGTCTATATATCCTTATAACCTGCATAGTTTGTAGTGCAAACATGTTGTAATGTTGGATATTTTGTTGTGGAACTGCTGCTGTTGTGGAGTGGGAGCGTAATATAATATCAATGCGCAAAGGATAAGAATGGTATGAAAATGGAAAATAGTATGATGAGCTTGTTGGTATGCAAGTTAGTTGTGTTGTTGTTGTAGCATTATTGTTGATTGTTGCGAAGATGGTCAGGGGAGGAGGATGAAGATGCTCTGTATATTGAAGTTGGTGCATTGTGTGTGTTGTTGCTCATTTGGTAAGAATTCGGCAAGACGATGAAAATTCATGAGAAGTGTATGGGAATTGTAATGGGTGCAAGATAGGTTGCTAGTAAAAGGGGAAGGAGTATGAAATGAAGAGGGAAATGGAGAAACTTTTGAGGTGACTTTTTAATGATTTTTGAATAGAAATGTTTTTAGATATGAAGAGTAACAATTAATACATACCATAAGAACAGGTCATGAGGGAACATGAGCATTCAGAGAAATAATTTCCTTTAGAAAACAATAGGCATTTCTTCTTGGAAAATATTGTGTCATTCTGGTAGAAATATATGTAAAATTCATGAATCGGTTGTCCCATTTCCTTAAAATCTTAGTCTATAGTATAGCATTAACGTAGCATGTATACTCAACAGTACAATTTATTTTATTTACGCCAATATTTTTTCTCCTTTTCCTTCACTATACTCGATTTCTGTATAAATTAACTTTGTAGCTGAACAACATAAGCAAAGTTTAATTTTATTTTTTACTTATTCCTTTTTAGTACATTAATACACATTATATTTACCTGATGTGCTTGTGTGTGTGCGCGAGAGAGATGAGTGAGGAAGATGAATGACGACGAGTTCATGGGCAACAACGAACTACACAAGTAATACCGCATATAACGCTACTCACACAATGCATGATTGTTGTATACATTGTGTTGCAGCTTGTGCATGCCTATACATATCTCATCTCTGAATATCTATCCGTATTTTCTTACAAATGTAGGTGGATGGTTATATTATTAAAGCTGTATAGTAGCAGCAGCAGCAGCAGCACTGAATAAAGTATGCAATCTTACCACCACCTTTACCTTTCAGCTTTAAGCATGGCCAACAATGGTAAATAAAACCGTGCCTATATTTAATTGGTTTTTAATATAAGTTCTGGCTTGACTATGTATGGGTATTCCTTATGAAACAGTGTCTGTAAAGGTTATCCCTTTCATTATTATGCCTTGTATCCACCTCTCTATGAAATGCATACACATCTTCTCTCTAGCAAGTTAGTTGTGTATGGAGACGATTATCCAATGTTCTAGGTTTTTTTCTCTGAATAATACAGATCCTACAACAACAAAGCCGAGGTGAACCTTTCGTTTTCCTGTTACGTTAGGTTCTCTTCTTTATCATCAACATCAGTATACACTGTTGTTATAATAGCGGGCAGACAGGCAAGGAACATTATCACTATTTTCCTTTATTGCTAACCAACTTTACTTACAATTCCATTCTTTGTAGCACGGACTGCTACACAGAAAATGTGGATATGGGCTCCAAGCATGCATGGTTCATCGGAGAGAGGGTTTTGCCCAGTTACAGAGGATAGTGTGTTGAATTTGTATATGATATGCTTCTTGTGTACAACAATTCGGATTAGTGGAGATGTTTTTAGGCAGACGAGACACACATGGTTGTTCGTCAATAGACCGTATATCCTTCAAAAATTCCTTGAATTATAAGCTCGACTAGATAGCAAATATAATGTATGCTTGTAGAATTCTTGCAAGATGAAAACAGAATGGATGCAGCGGCATGCAATTTCTGAAAACAAAGCAGAATGATGCTGGAAAGAAGAGAATGTAATGTTTCCGTTGGCTCTATATAATTCTCTGCTCTGCTGCTGATGAGATAACTAGGTTTCGCATGAAGTTTAGATTATGACTAATCTGAAGTGATAATGCAGGGTTATTAAGAGTAAGGGATTTTCCGGTATAAAAAACAAGATGCTTTGCAAAAACTTTCGGCAAAGTGCAAAAGAAAGAGAATGAATGTCATGTGTTGTGCAGATTTTCTGCAAAACATCAATTTTGTTTTTTTGCAATGTCAGTTATAATGCTTACGATTGTCGAATCATGAAGCATAAGAGAATACTTATTGTTTATATAACCTTAAGCCGTATTTTGTGTATTCCAGAAATTCAAAGCTGTTGGAAAGAAGTGGGAGCTAATGCAAAAAGACTTGTGATGGAGTTTGATATATTCCATGAGAAAATTTCTCATGTTCGACAGAGCTACACATGGGACTGTGGGATAGCCAGTGTAAAAATGGTACTTTCTGGTACTACTCCCAACCTGGCACGGAAGTCATCATGTAATGCTAGCTTTCATTTGGGTGACTTGATGAAAGAAATGGAAGAGAATCCTTTAACAAATTTTGGGAAAAGGTTGAAATAATTAAAATCATTATTATTGCTCTAATCCACATATTATTTGGCTTTCATTACTTTTCCTTTTCCACTATGATTGTAATTTGGCACGCACAGATAATGAAAACATCAAGTTGTATTTATTTCAGGCCATGGACAATTGATTTGTGCAACATTCTTTATCGCCTACAAATTAATTTCTCATTCTTCACAATCGCCACAGAAATTAATGATTCGCTGTCGTCACTGAAATTCTATTCCGAATCCATCTTAAAAGTTAGTTAAATATTTGAACTAAGCACATGTTTATAATAATGGGCAACATGCGGCTTACGTGTTATGTTTGACTTACTTTTTCTAGGATAAAAAACGTATAGATGCGTTGTTCAACAATTCAGACTTACAAACTCATATCATACGAAACTCGTTAACCACAGCAGACTTAGTTAACCTTTTGAAATCTGGCCCGCTCATACTACTAGTAAATGGTAATAAATTGAGATGCTGCCTCTGCAGCAAAAGGGCGAGTGCCAACTTGGAGAAGATATTTTGTTTCGGAATTAAATCCTCTTTTATCGGTCATTACATTGTTATTGTTGGCTACAGTTCATCCGGAAATACGTTTTCCTACCGAAATCCAGCTTTGAAGACTGGTACATGACACAGTATTTTTAATTATGAAAAAATAATTATAAATGAAATGGTACACAAAATCCTATAACCGTGTACTTTTATTTGTTTCATTTCAAAAGAATTGTGTATGATTGGAGCCCAGGACTTAGACCATGTTCGGTATTGTGATGGAACCGATGAAGATGTTATTTCAGTATGTTTCAATAGAAGTACGAATGTGGAACCGTCGCCTGTCACCTCAGAACCATTAGACAGTTATGAGAGCAACAACACTACGCAACGCTGGCAAAATCAGTGAGGCACACGACATTAAAAAACGTTGCCAATTTTTTTTTACAATCACGATGAATACTAGAAGCAAACCAACTACTGCAAAGTCACAAGACGGAGGAGCAAGACATCTCGTGGCACCGCTTGTAACGCTGGTCGAGCAGAATAAAAGTTAAAGGCACAAAGAATGAGGATATGGAACGGTGGCAGAAATATATGCAAAGCTACAGCATAGGTGACACCACAATGCTTACATATCAGACTGAGCTGAGACGAACCTCACAGAACAAAGTCTGATGAAGCACATAAGTATAGTTTGGTTGTGTTGTGACTAAATGATTACCCTTACATAGTCTTTCATCTATGTATCTGATCCATGTAATTACACTGTAAATGAAGTAGACGAAAACTGATTTGGAAGTAAACCACGCACGCATCATTTTCATTCTTAAACGTTATGAACGGACAAACAAAGTAATAAAAGATATGACTAATGCAATGTACATCAGTTCTTCATTCAATATTAGCAGGTTATGTAAAACATATATTGAGAAAATACATACTTTGAACAGAGAGGAAGTTCTCGATTAAAAATTGATTTTATTGTTATCTCGGTTCAACAGGAATATTTTATTTTCCATTATTTGATAGCATACTACTGCTAGTGATACACAACTCTAGGTCGAAAGATTCATTAAATGTATCGATTATTAATCATGGTGCCATTGACACAAAGGTCAAAAATTCATTTTTAATTAATTTTGTGCCACTTTGCCTGTGAGCATTAGTATATATTAGAATTAAGCCTATTCACAGGTAGATCGGACCAGCATTGTATTTTATGCAAATATCAAGCATGAACTCTTCTTGATAAATATTCCAAGTATGCGATATCAGGGAAAATTTTTGTCAAGCTTGCAGGTGGTATTCTTGCAATGTGAGTTGTTGCTGCTGCCTTGTAAAAGCAGCCCCCAATAAATTACACGGCAACAAGAACAAAAGATTTGATATCATCGCTGGCACTTGTATTAATTCTCTTTTGTATTTCCAATTTCCAACTTGATCCTTCACTTTACATAACCTATAGCATTCATTGTAATCGTAGTCGGAAACAATACTTCTTCACACGTTTCTGTTTCTTGATAATTATACAGTTGACAATTCATTGGTAGGGATTTCGTGTACTCAGTACAAGTTTCCAATTTCAGTATAATATCATGTTGATGTTGTAGGTCTTCATAATAACGCCATAGCCACCGATTCAAATACGTAGCTTTTAAAGTCATGGACAATGAAACAAATTAACTTCGTTTCAGAACACTGAACGCAGCTCGTCAAATACTAACAAAAGTCACCTATGTAATCAATTACAATATTACTTTACTACAGGAATCCAAAGCGACAAGATACTGGAGTCACTCCAGCAACAACAAAACAATGTTTCGTAATTCTGTCATGATCAAGAGAAAACTTGCAAAAATGGAAATCCATCTACAGTCAAATATTTAATATTCTCTCATGTAATCCATTTCAGCCTTTTTTTCTTTGAGCCATTTGAGCATTCTCTCTTTTTCTCTCCATGTAGTCTAGCTTACTTCCATTTCCGGTCTGTAAATGGATCCATATACAAAAAGCCTTTTCCCTGTTTATTATTGCTTTACCTTTATTTATTTACTGTTACAAGCGACTGAATCAATTCCGGCTTCAATTCGATAAAAATAAATACATATTAAGAAGAAAATTCTGCAAGCTCTCCTTCTAGTCGTTGTATGACAATACGTATTACGTTTGCAAATACATATTTCAGCATAAACCATTTGAGACAAGTCCATTGTGCACAGAAGCCTGCATCCAGTTGATGCCGTTGTCAGGCTTGAATAAGCTTATATAAAAAAGACGAATCAAAAACAGAAATGAAAAAAGGTAGACGGTAGACTGTTGCAGTTTCTCAACATTGCTCCATTTGATACTCTCACAGACATAGCGTATTAAAACGACCAGAAAACGGGTGATAAATTCAAGCATTAGTGTGAGCAATTTAATGGTTTTTCGTTTAATCTGAAACTGTCACATCCAAACAGCAAATTTGTTGATTTGACTAACGTAAATAGAATATTGTGTAACGCTGCTTAATAACTTTAACCAATATACATTTGTGCACTGATAGAATGGAAAAAAGTATATAAAAACAAAATTATCAAATGTGGCTTCGACTTGTACTTTTCCATCGGTAAAATCAAGGCTTAAGTAGAAAGAAACGAGCAATCAAAAAACGACTGACCTAATGATGTGAGGTCAAACGAGTGAGAAAATAATGCGCCCTTGAGGTGATGGTAAGCCAGTAGACTGCTGTGAATGGACCACAATCTATAATCAAAAGCTAAGGAAGCTGTATAGCTTCCCCTACTACTACTATATACTACTTATATAAATATATTTGCTATATCAGTTTCTTATGTAATGTTACGAACATTACGAAAACACGCTGGGCCATTGCTTTCTTCCTGTCACCTCTTTGAAAATAAAATATTATATTACTCCCCCACCACCACTGTGAGGTGGTTAGTTAGAAAGTACAGCAGGAACTCTCGCACGGTCCGTCAAAGGGAAGCCGTACTCACAGGTAGTAAAAGCAGCTCATCCAAAGTGTTAGAAAAAACCCATATTGAGGAAACCCCCTTCGGACATACTGGCTGGTTACAAAAATAATATCGCCCACTCTCACTCTTTCTACTTACCTTTCTTTCTTCCTTTCTTTCTGTATATATATCGTTTAAACGATAAGTAAAGAACACTGAGCGTACAGAAGTAAGTTGTAATATATTTTTTTGCGAATGACGGGTGAAACCATACCAAGTTCAAATACATAAAAAACTAACAATAATAATAATAGTAGCGTAATAAGAGTTGGTGTTGTAATACTACCATCCCCAATTCCTACTATTCACCACTTAAATATATTTCTTTCTCTTCTGAATCATACAGTTTGTCTAAAAGAGAAAAACATCCTTAAATACATAATGCACACATGTATAACATTATAAATCCAGGTTCCATGCGCATTTTTTGTTCATGTACTTGAGCTGTATTTAAATATAAAAAATATGGATATTGTTTTTATATACCTACCTATATAATTCCGAGTATTAGGAATGAGCAGGTTTTCTACGCGGTTATTATAATCCATCCATACATGCACCCTGTTATTATTCCTACTATTTTATCCAATTCCTCGTATAATAACATGATGGCTTATCAAAATATATAAAGTGACTGACCGTTGTTCGTCCGAACATTTCTCTTTCTTTCTCTGTGGTCTGACCAGGGCTGCCACCACCACTACTACGACAAACCACCAGATCGAACAGAATAAACAACAAGAAGAGGCACAATATTCTCTCTGTTATTGTTGTAATATTCATGGAAAATATCATGCATATCGTATTCCACGGTGGCAGTGACCAAGCCTGCGAATCTATCAAAATGTAGCCATGAATGTTTATCCATGCAGATACATAATGTACCTGTTATGTATATTTTATTTTTTAAGGTGGCCACTACACTACATAATTTTGCTTGCTTTTGACTTTGCTTTCCTTTCTACAATATATTTATATACTCTGCCGCGATCATAACCGTTGCTACTTTCAACTATACTTTTCACTTACCATAATACACCTCTTGAGAGGAGCAACCAAGCAAAAAAATAGTTGCAATAATAAGCCAAGCATTTTAACGGACTGCTAACTGACACAAGCTCGGGTAAAAAGGAGAAAGTAGGAGAAAATCATACATGCTGTTCCCATCCATCCAACAGAACTACTACTTTTACTGCTGCTGCTGCTGCTGCCTGTTTCAGGGAGGAAAGAAGGGGAAAAGGAGATGTGCTTTCCCTTGAAAAATGTTCATAGTGCTTTACAACAACGTTATGTGTGTCTGTGGGTAAAACCGTATGCTTCTCTCTCAGAGAGAAAGAGTGTGTGTGTGTCTTTTGCGTGTAAATTGTGAATGTGTGCTAGAAAACCTGTAAGAGCCAACTTTAGGACAATCAGTGTGCCGGCAGCCGCCACTCGAGATACACACACATATACACATTGACACAGTTTATCTTGCATCTTCACCACGCTAGTAGCTACTACTAGTACAACAACAGAGAGAAAAGATAAGTTAAATATAGAAAGAAGAAAAAAAGAGGAATAAACGATAGAGAATTTTTTTTTCACTGGAGAAAAAAAGTAAATGTGGTTGTGGTGTAAGTAATATTACTTCTATAGAAAAACCGGTGGAAGAAGTATTGAATAAAATTTGCAGCAATCACAGTATTACCGTCGTCGTCATCAGCATCATCATCTACTTGAACGTACGTATTTTTTCATTCATATATAACCTGTATTGTTATTACTATTATTAATACTGCTCTACTCCTTTTGAGATAAGAACAAAAGTTAGAGTAGAGGTAAGGCAATATTATAGTAGTTGGTAACAAATCTCATTGTAACTTTCACACTTTTTAACACAATCAGTTCCGTTCATCGTTCCATCCCCTCCAGGTACACTAATGCTTTGCATAGAGAAGCCTCATCTATATAGATATATTGTTACAATAAAAAGGAGGAATCTACTTTATAATGGGCTAACAACAAGTGAGTCGTAGGGAAATGCAATATTCCGTTGACAAAAAGAACAAAGCATTCAAATACAGGCTTTATTTCCGTACGCCGACGGCCAAATTTTTGACTGTAGTCAAACTATCGTGAAATCTCTTATTGAGAAAAGGTGTGATAGAAATTCAAAACTACGTCTAATTCATTGAATCTCCAAGTGAGCTCCTATATCAGATCACATGATACTGTTAATGAAATCCGTGCGATTTATCTAACCTCAAGAAGGGTACGCAATAATCTGTACTTTCATAACCAAATGTCCAAAAAATGTGGACGCTTTTAATTTCAACTGCGTACCGTTCCCTTACAACTCACTAGAATGTTCTCCAGTAAAACTATATAGCTTCTACGGGGCACGTAAATACGGTTATTACCGTTGTATTGTCTGTTAATCTAGGTCTGACCATGAGACCTACTTAAGTAACAGTTTTCTTTCGGCTCCTACATATTCAGTAGAAAAATACCGAAATCACCAACGCAGTACGTTTCATATTACTATCTAAATTATCCCAAGGTAAGGTGTGATGATGACCGTTTTCTCTCATCATCATCATCATCGTCCTGGCAATCAAAAGAAAACTCTTTTCCACCTGCTGTTTCCCGTACTTACACAGCAGAACTGTTGCTTGGTCAGTGTGTAGTTTTTATCTTTAGTTTTTTCTTCTTCTTTTGTCAGACGCTATTTACATTTTACTTTCTTTCGTTGATTGAGCTAGTGTCATTCTTTTAGTTAACGAGAAAAGAGGATTTCCATGTTACTGCTGCGTTTGCAACAGCTACAATTATTGCAAGAAATACTGATCAAGGTGCAAAAAGCAGAATGTAAGAATGTATGTTTCTCAGCTCTTATCTCTATTTTTCACCTGCTTTCTCTAGTTAAATAAAATGGACAAGGAAAAAGTCATTGGGAGAGAGTATCGACAAACAAAAGACAAACAACCATATAGGTATATACATTTTGTGTTGTGTATCTATTATTTTTATTATTACTATTATTCTACAAGAAAACAAACGGTACCACATAGAGAGTTCTTTCACAGACAGACAAGAGAACAGTGTTTGTGATGATGAAAAAAGTGACAGGATAATTGTCGTCCGTCTCAAAGCTGAAAAGTAACTATGGATTCGTGCGTGGTTGTGTGTCTGTGTCGAATATAATATTGTAAATAAAAAAATATAGGTATATATTTTAGTGTTTGTTGTTATTTGAGTAAATAAACTTGAGGCTAAAAAACGCCACTTTCTTCTTACTTGTTTTACTGTGTTGCTTCTGTCAGAGATTTGCTTCGTTGAGAGAAGTAAAAGCAGTGAGTTGTTGCTTTATCATTTTTGTATTTTGCTTGAAAGACATAAAATAATGACATGACATGTTAGAAGAAAGAGAGTAACACAAATCGTAAGTAATTTGATCGTTAGTATTCTTCAGTTTTCTTTGAAAGTTACTTTTCTTGGGATACACACTATTCTCGGCTGAGGTTTTCTTAAAGGTTATCTTTGTCAGGAATGTTTTCAGTCTGGATTTTAGATATACAGATATATTTTTATTTGATCTATATTTACATTGTGGCATATGAAATATTTTCGTCACAGAAAAAAATAATCGTCTATTTAAAACCCGACTGAAAAATTTTCCACACTGGTAAGCATCCCTTTGTGTGTGTATGTGTGTGAGTCTAACCCGTATGAAATCATTAGTCCGGAAAATTAGTCAAAAGCTATTGTTTGTGTGTTGTACCATTCTCCGCCAGTCTCAACACTGCGGTTTCTCTTTATTCTTGGGACATTATTAGCAAGGCTTTCCTCTGTTTTACAAAATTACAAGTTGATACACCCAGAACGATAATTGTGTGTCTTTAATTTAGAAAAACACACATAAATAGTATAGCTAACTCCCTGATGGGTTGATACTGTAACAAAAAACCCGACGTCCCGTATTCAATTCAATTTTATGGTTTTCACTATTTATTAAAAAGAAAGAAAGAAAGCTGAGCAAACATCTCAAAATATTTACTATTTACTCTTGAATAATTTCATATTGCGTGGGAATGGATGAATCCTTTGTCATGGCAGCAGAATATCTAAAAATGTATTTTTTCCTGGTTTAAAAATCCGTATTAAATCCACTTGACAATGTTCAGGCACGTTGTGGCAACCTGTAATGGTCAGAATTCTTACAAGAAAGAATGTCTATTTTATTGGTGTTATTATGATAAAAGTTTTGTGGTGGAGCAACAGTGCTTTGCATTGACAGTGAAAATATTTATGCGCCTTGTTTGGTCCGACTCTATAATTCTGCCTTGAAGTTGTAAATTGTGGAGTAGCAATACACACATTTTGAGTGCATAGCAGACATTCAATCAAACTTTTTTTCTTCCTCTCCCCATCCTCATATTCCCACCATTTGACAAGTGGTGTACGTTGACTGATTGTGACTACTGCATTTATCATGAACACTGCATAGTAGTGGTCATAGGAAAAGCTAAATCAAAAACTTATACTGTGCTCCACACAATACAACTATAACTTAGCAATTTCTTGTACGGTTAACTGATATTGCGAAAGGCATTTGTTGATGTTATTGTTGCCGTAACTATGGTTTGTGTAACAAAACTTGTAATACAGCTGTATCCATATAATGTACAAGTTTAGAAATATTGGTTGTGTCGAATTGGCGTTGTCCTAGTAATGTTGGAGGAATGTCAGAAAGAGATACGAGAGTTGTTTCTTGACTTTCCCCAGTCATCATTATACTTTAGTTTGCCAGCTTTCTTCGGCTGCCGGACAGACTTTATACAAAGCAAACAGGGAAACGAGAGAAAGTTAGCTGAGAGTAAGTTGTATAGGCAATTTAGTAACTCTACTATTCACAAAGAGAGTTCTATTCCTAAGCATGCAATGTTATTTAAGTATGCAGTTTACAGCTGTGTAATATTGGCACTTTAATATTTAGGTTTGCCATGCATATAACACTTATGCTAATGTATACAAACAAATATAATGGTTTAACTTTTGACATAATTTCTATTACACGGTTCATTTTTCCACCAAGTATCCAAACAAATGGCCACTTACAACTAAAGTTATTTGTGTGTGTTTAGAGTGGACTATGGATGTGAATGATGTAACCTAGTAAAATGTTCTCTTTAAGATTATAATACAGCTGAATGTATAAAAGGCAAAATAATAGGAATGACCGTTAATGGTATTAGTAGTAGTCCTGGGAGTAGTAGTAGAGGTGAAGAAGTAATTACATTTTCGCTTTCAGGTTCGTTTGTATACATTGGCTATCATTATCATCATCGCTTATGTATGTTCATGTTCTGTACCCGGAAAAGAAGGTATTGGGTATTTAGTTTCGATTGAGACGAAGAGAAAACATTATTCAAGCAGAAGAGTGAGGAGAGAGTAACTCAATAGATAGACTTAAACTCAAACGTACATAGATGCCACTACACACAAAAATTCATGATAGTTTTCCCTTTGCAGACCTTTTGCTCTTTAACTTTAGAAGTGCGGCAGACAGAGCAGTCAACTTCTTTTGCAAACCTCTCACGTTCAATTATATGCCCTGAATGGAAAGCGATACATGTAAGGTTTTCCAATAATTTCCTTCAATGGCTCCTCTATGTCATTGTGTGTGCCTCACTCTCACTGTATACCTTTCAGTATCCTTATTAGTAGGTGAATGGCAGCATTTGTTGGATTATTGCAACTTTCCTCTTCACCGGTGATACATTATAGTGGTAATTTAGCTCACTGTTTAGTACACTTCTGCGAAATAGCAGCACATCTACCTCCACCACCTATTTCTCTCACGCTGCCCCGCTGTGAATTTGACCTGACTGCTGTTATTGCGTCGCATCACGGTGCGTTCGTTATGTACGCAAGTTTTACGATGGGCTGGCTAGGTGTATTTTGTAGCATTGACATTCTAGAGAAAGCAAGTTAGGAAAACTGTAAATATGCCTGACTGTAATGAAGGCAGAAGGGATGCTCTTAATTTGAGCGTGTTTTATTAAATACAGCTACCTCGATGAAGAATTGAGAATTGGAAAGAGGCCGAAACATATTGCATTGGGAATGGGAGCTGGGTAGAAAGTAGAAGTGTAAATTATTTAGAATGTAATAATACGTAAAACAATGATATATAAGCTGGGCAGCAAATACATTTCATGTTGCGGCAGTTATGTCCATATACCCAAACCCAAAAGTGAGGGCTGATGGTTGATTGTGTCTAATGTCTAAAACGACTAAGAGCGGAAAGTGAGTGGTAGCGAAATGGAATAATAGATATTCGCGATAAAATATTGATGCACACTTGTGGCACGATATCATCATAATAGTCATTCACAACAAAATATTATAAAAGTTCTACACAAAGTAGTTCGTACAACGGAAGCATTATGTTCTACCAAGCTTTTATCGTTGAAATGAATATAATAACTTATATTAGCCATCAGCACTCTCTGTCCACTACCACAATGTTGTGAATAGAAAAAATAATCATTTTTACAATTTATGTATGACTCTGTTGGTCTGTCAGTCCAAAATGTGTTTAAACCAATTAAGGTGAAACTCTACTCTCGCCCTAATGTATTCACCGCAAAATTGTTGCGCAATTCCCCTTCCACTAATTGTATACAGCAGGTGACGAAGAATCAATATTACTGTTGTTATGCTGCTAGGTAAGGTGTAGCAAAAGTAAATATTTCATTGTCAGTACCTCTTCAAGTTGGTCAATAATGGTGATATGAGCACACACATAAACAATTGCATATCTAACGAAACAAGTGAGAATGATGATGAGCCATATCAATATCCAGTATCAATATTCTACCCACAAATTTGAAGGCTATCAATCCGCATATTTTTGATTGCATTCTGTTGACTGGATACAAAACTAAAACATGTACATAAATGGAGGGTCAATAATACTAGCATTTCTTTTCTTTATATAACGCATAATACTTTTATAGTGTGTTCTATGAAACTGTAAGAACCACGTTTTCTACCATTATGTCTGGTAGGTCGCCATCGAAATTACCAACCAGTTATTCTGAAAGACTCGATAATATACTCCATTTCAACTTTAATTTTCGTTCTGGAAGAATCGTATTGTTAAATATTTGAAGCATATGTTACATCAGCAGCAAAATAAGCCATATTACATGCCATAAACAAAATACATGTAATACGTAATAATAATAAGATGCTTGGAAAGCTGGCATTATTAAGGAATAAGCTCTTTGTTGTGATCGTCGTGTATTTTTGGAGACAAAACGCGCAATAAATATTTTCCAGAGAGACAGAAAGATAGAGAGAGAGTGAAACCAACAAAGCCACCAATTGTCTATCATGATGTCACGCTAAGTCATCAAAAAGTCAGACCATGCAAATATTGGAGATTCAAACATTGATAGCTAAATAGCTACTTAGCTTACAGTAGTATTATATAATAAAACACAATCAAACAAAAAGATACTCTTTACTTTCCATGCTCTTTCTAGAACGATAGTAACAACAGATAGTAATGGTTGTTGTATATTATGGGGACACGGAAATCTAGCACAAATAAAATTGCGTGAACATGAGGAAAACGATGACGAGAACTGACAAATTGACTACTCCGACTGTCATAATGGTGCGTCGCTGTTGCTGCGAAACCTAATTTATTTCAGGTTTCTTCGTGCATACGTTATTATCCATTATTCATTTTCAATAATAGCCAAAGCCTATGATATTGTTGACATTATGATAACTCAAGTGTCATCCCGAATTCAAATTAAATGCCATAAAATTGCAGAATGAAATTGTATTTATATGACAATCACATTACCCTTAACCTTATATCTTTTACCCATGGCACTGATTTGTTTTATAGGCGTGTATCTGGAAAAGCTACATAAATCTGAATTTATTAGAAAAGCTATATAGGATTCAGTCACTTTGTCTGTAATAACGTTGATATTATAGCCTTGCCAATGTTCAATATCAATTTCAATTACATTGAAAGGGACACTCATTTTCTCTCTCGAAAACTTGTTACTTCCGCCATCCGATTTTCGGAGGTTTTATTACAACGCCAATTTTGCACAAGAAGATATTGATAAAACCTGGGAACTATGATTAATACTGTGCTATCTATACACAAATTAATAGATACAATCCTGCTTAGGCGATCTTTACATTCCTAGTATTTATTATAGTATTTTGCCAACGGGCACACAGTACACCGTCAATGATTCAGTTTTTGCTTTCCTCTATTGAATAAAACCTTGTTATAGGAAGCAATTATAAAACTAATGCAAAAGTTGATTAGATGTTGATTTGAAGAGGAGGGGACGCAACGTAGTAATTTTAGGGTATATTGGCGCACGTACGTAAACTATAGTAGACAAATTGCTTGCAAACTGCCAATTATAACAGGTCTGCTGCTGCATATTCTATAATAACATCACCACGTAAATAGTTTAGCCTCTGTTCATGTTAGTTTGCTCATTCTCATCAAATTTTTGTTTGTACTGGAATGAAGCTCTCTAATAAAGGAGAAAAAAAACAATAGCTGTATCACGATATATGTGCGTACAAGTTATTACCAAAATAAATACCAAATGTGTGAGGAGCTTACACTAATACAAAGACCGGGTGGACAAACGACGAGACGACTCGTGTAAATAATAATATGCAAAGTACCAATCATCTATCATGGTCAGTTCAGTCGTCCTCCTTCTTTACATTCATAAGCTTCTTCAGCTGCAACAGCAGAACAGAGAGAGAAGTGAACAAAATGCTGCTGTCTAATACTCCCACTCACAAGGATTGTATAATACGCCATCATCCAACAAGAGAAAACGTACACTTGATTAATGAACTTGCAACAACTGTTTTTACCACCACGAGGAAGAGGAGAAAACCTTTAAGCGAATACATAGCTACATTACGTCTATTATTGGCGCTTTCTCTTTTTGAGTGAGGAGAATGTATGCATGCCATCGTCCATTAACCATACCATACTAGTCATTGCATTTCATTGTACTTCATAGCTTTTTTTTTACTTTCCCCGTGTCACATTTTTCCCAGGTTCGGTATATTTTTGTAAGCGCCGCTGTGAAACAAGTTGCGGAATTTTTTTTTGCCATGCGTGCGTGTCCTGCATAACTCTAATGTTGTAAGTTAAACATTATATGGCTCGTTGTGTGTGTCCTCGAACATGAAGAATAATTGCGTGATACTACTACATCATTGATGGATATATATAGCACACACATTCACTCCTGCTCTTTCCTTACTTCTCTAAACCAATTTTATGAATAATTCCCCTATTTCTTCTTATACCATTTTCTCTACTTCTTGCTCGTTTAACAAGAATAACAATCAGACTTTGCAGATATCCAAATAGAACGAACATGACTTTCCTACTCCAATGTATTTTCAGTTACTATATGAAATTGTGCATAGGAATGTGTACTCTGTTACCTTTATTTTCCGTTTGAGGCCCGTTTTTTGCCAAATGTATAGTCATGGAACAACAAACGAGTCTAAATTTACCTTTCTCACTATTATGCCTGCACTGATCTGGATGTAGTAAAACTTGTGTGGCAAAATTGGTTTGCCAATTCCTCTAATTTTAAATGCATCCAATAACATTTTACTCTTGGTATATATTTAAGTATGCACATTTGGTTTACCATTCTCATGAATCTCTCTGTGGCCAATTGCCTTCATTGTATAAATTGCACGTGTTTATGTAAGGACTAATTTATGACGCTGCTTGTCGCGCGTCATTATAGCGATGCATATAGATAGTGTCGTCTTGTGTGCACGCCTTTGTTATAAAATGGTATAGTTATATCAAGCAGAACCCCATTTTAATAGCCATATTTCATTCAAGAAACTTTGCTTTTCCAGAGGCAATTAATTAAATATATTTTCATTAAGAGCCTTGCCACGCACGCATTCACACACACCGCCACCACGCTTTCTTTTTATTAGCAGCATAATCTTCTAGCAATCAAAAGCTTCAGTGTGTCCAGCTCTCATGGCTTATATAGAGAAATTGGACCGGAGAAAGTTAACAAAGGGGTTTGTATGAGTGTATAATTTAATTTTACAAGAAAAGATAAATTTTATTAGCGCATTGAAAAGCACCATTTTCAGTTACGCTTTTTATCAGAGTAAATCTCAGTTCATGGCAATCTAGTTAAAAAGTTGGATATTGTGTAAATGCGCTTACGTGAATACAAGGCGCACTTTTGCAATTTCCGGCAACATGAGTAGGGGCAAAACATAAAGTTTTTTTATGGTAAAACAAGAGGACAAAAAATTAAACCCTTGTCACAGAATACATTTAACGTTGAAATGTGTGTATATCCATACATAAACACACACATGCATTCAAGGATAGTCAGTAGTGTTGGTAATTCAAGTAATCCAAATCTTCATAACAGCATTTCCCTATTACAGATAATTGTCCTTTAGAAAAGGAGAGAGAAAGAGAAAAGGATTTTGGTTCATGTTTCATACAAGCCTTTGGGCTACCTACTATTCTTCAGGAATAATAACCTTGCCAGATAGTTGTTCAGATAAGTAGAAATGGTATAGTTGCAGCAGCGGCAGCTGACTCAACAGAAAATCCATTGAAATTCCAAAGGAGGCTTAGAAAGAAACAAGAACGTGTTCTTTCTTCTGCTCTTTTCCCTTTTCTTTTCTCCTCCTCCTGTCTTTCTACCATTCTGTATGTCTTTTTCTATATCGCTATCGCTTCATCCACACACTCTCACTTATTACTCGGAAAACTTGTGCTAATAAAATAACATGGCACTGTGCGCTCTTTACTTTCACTCCATTGACGAGGAAGAAGTTGGCTAAACTCTCCTGCTGCTGCTCATTCCAACTAAAAGAGTCGGAGAAAAGTCCAATGAAACAACTAACTATGGAAATCTTAGAGCCACTACAACTGCTGAATTGCATTAGTTGCTTTCTTTTAAAGGGCACTTGAGTCGCAAAACACTGAGCAGTGCAGCGAAAGAGAAAGAAAGAAATGAGATGGATAGATAGACAGTTGGCATATAAGCATGGAGGCAACAGCGGCATCCTGAAATGAAAAGTGCTACTAGAAAGTGCACTAATGCTTTTAAGCCTCGCCTTTTGTTTAAAGTTGAGTTTGGGAAATCGCAAGGCGTATAAAAAAGGCGGATGCAGGAAGCGAACTATTTTATTTTTGGTTTTCATATGGCTTAAGTGCATAGTTGAAATCTGAATCATTGTCGAATATATCTTGTATTTATTTATGACAGCCGGAGAGTTTCCTTTGTTCAAATTGAGAAAAATGAGCCTTCAGAAAAAGGGTTTATGGCTTACGCGTGGGACAATCGTTAAAGAAGAAAAAATAATGTAGTGATGATATGATAATGAAGAGATGGTAGCATTCTAAAAGATAAAAACCGTTACTGTAAGTGACGCATGGATGCATGTATGGAAAATTCATCTTTAACTGCAAGGACATACTGTTGAAGATGTGTTATTCCACTTGGCCATTTGTCAGCCATTTTTATATCTGTTCGTGTGATCATAAATCGGGGCTCTCTCTCTAATAATAGCAATAAATTACTATATTTGAACCTCGTACATAAATTTATGAGAGAGGAGGAATCCGTGTAATGTACCATCACGACATGTACGTTTATTCCTGGAAAATGAGGACCAATAAACCTGATTTAAACTTAAGTGCCATAGATAAGTAGCTGACGACGACTCGCATGAATTCTGCACATGATGACGATTATCGTCACACACTACATCGTATTATGATTATGGCCAATTAAACAGAATTCCTAATTTGCATTTGGCTTAAATTGGATGAAGCTCGCTCTTGGATAGACTGACGGTTATACATGGCTTTGCCATTACTACATTCACAAGTCAGCTATGTACTAAGGTGCCATCAATATTAGTTTGGTTTATTATGGGCGGATCTGTTAGGAAAAGAGGTAGTAAGATGGGATTGACATCTAAAGGAAACGACAAGAGGCACACGAAATGTAGTCTTTTACAAGTTAGGCTTTTTAAACGAAATACGAAAGACAGAAATAGCAATACGAAAGAGAGAAATGGCTTATGACGACACAAATACTCCAATCGACATAATAATAATTTGCTGCCTTTTTCCAAGCGACTTTAGAGAAACCAAAATGTAATTTCTTTTTTTTTCTCTTAAGGGGTTTGGTTTGGCGTTTCTCTAAAAACGTGAGCAGGCAACTTTACTAACGAAATCCTTCACTTGACTAAAAATGAAGACATAAAATATACGACTCTATAATAATAGGTTTGCCAGCAATACGTTATGGTTGTAATTGTGACAGTTGCACTGGTTCCTGTGGTACTTGCTGTAGTTAAAAAGGACAAGCCAAAATTTGAAATAAAAAACTGATCTTCTAAAAAGTTTTTATTTCTGCACAAAACCTGTCGTAGTGAGTGCAGTAGTAAAAGTAAGTGGTGCAGAGCGTAGCTAGGTTTCGGCCTTCTTTTTTCCGCACATTACAGAACGCTTTTTTAAGTAGGCTTTTGCCATAACTTCTCATGAAAACAAATCCATGCTACTGATTCCAATTTCACTGACAGTATAACACGTACATATGTATATAAAAATGCAATCACACATATGCATAGATATAGAGTTTACTCAAAGAAGCACAATGAATAAAGGGATTTTTTATCCGGATTCGTGATGCTCGTGTGATGACGAAAGAAAATTTTTTCTTTTTTTCAGGTCCATTATTTCCAAATAAAGTGGAAGTAAAAACAAAAAGAAGGTTAACAGGACAAGAACGTGCAGAAGGGAAGAAAGGACTACAAGAAGATATGCAGAAATAAGAAGAAGAAATATTGTTGCCAACACGGATACACGCATCTACACAACATCCTCATTACCATCGTCATCCTTCCAACTATTTGAAGAGAAAAGAAGGAAAAAAGAGCAGCCCACTCATTCATTTTTTCTTGCATTTAAAAGTACTTTATCACTTAATATTAGCTTAAAATCCCATTAGATGGAAAAAGAGAAACTCGTGAATGTGATGTAAAAAGGAGCAGAAAAGTGAGCGAGAAAAAAAGAGAGAAAAGAAAGACAAAACACAAAAATATTCTTTAAAAGACGAACAAGAAACGAGGAAAACTTACTTTTTTATGTGTATGATTGCGTATGATATTATTCTAGAGAAAAAAATATATACTTCTACGAGCAACGTTCGTGCCAACACAACTTTCATTATCTTCATCATAATCACACCTCTCTTCTTTTTCTCTTTTCTTGCAACGACTACTATTACTACAATGGCTACAAACTAAGTCTATTAAATACTTTACTTATTACTTAAATGTAAATGTGCAGTGTTCAGTGGTGGTGGTGTTTTTAATCTTAAAGAAAAGAGTTTCGCATTTTCCCAGCTCACGTTTCTCATTCATTTCTTATTTCGCCATTTCCTCTCTCTTTCAGCCGTGCCACTACGCTGCTTAGCGTCGTCAAATGAACTTTTCACCCGGCATCCATCTCTCTCTCACTCATTTTATTGGTACATGGAACGCCGTAAAAAATAAAATAATTACAGTGAAATCCTACTACTACTAAGTCTACCCCTGCAACACTCCAGCCGTTGCAAATTTACCGAGTCAAATGGTTTGAAGAAGAAAAGTGAATAAAATTAGTCCGAGTGACTCTACATATGACTTGACACACAAATATACAAACAAGTAGAGTGTAGAAAGAGAAACAGAACTATAACTTACGTGGATGTATGAAAAAGACGTTTACCATTTTCAATCGCCATTACCACCATAATCATCATTAAGTTAAATTATATAGCAGGGAAAGCAGTCAGCATTGAGAAGGACTACTACTTCTGAGTCAGTCTGCTATAGTCATTGTGTGGTGAACAAATGATCAGAGTGAAGTGAAAGTGAATCGTAATAAAAAAGGACGAGAGATTCATACGAAAATTGTTTAAATAAAAAAATAGGCCTGTTTAAATGCATGGTTATACGCCTACCTCTATTATTCACTGTCTTTGGAATTCGTAGAGAAAGTGAAAGTAGCTGTTTCAACATACCTACTTTCTATCTATACAACTGCTCGTTATATAAACCGGGCAAGAAAATTGGGCAGAGCTAAAGTAAAGTAAAGCAATTTGTACTGATCTAAAGGTATTACACAAAACGACTTTGGAACGTGTTGGTACTATTTCAATGGATTGTTAGTTGGATAGATAAAGAGAAGCGAAACATAAAGCATTTTTTATCCTATACACTTGGCTGAAAGTGAAAATCAGGAAAAAGGCCAAGAGCAAAAAAGGGAAAAATATATAAATAATAATAATAATAATAAAGAGGAATGGTTTTGATAACAAAACAGAAAGAGGTGCTTGTGTACATATCAACCACCTAAGTAAGTAAATGGACGCCGAGCAAAGAAAAAAGGACAAGAAAGGAAGAAAGATGGGGAAGGCAATAAATTAATAAAGAAAAAAGCATGGAAACACAGTGCGGCTGTTGTTGTCGATGATGATGATGATGAGCTTGGAAAAAACGGGATGACGGAAAAGCATGTACTCCAACAGCAAGAGAATCAGAACGGGACGGAAGGTGGATCATCCGAATGATATAGTGATATAGAAAAACATTGATGCTATTGATGAGGATGGACTTTTGCTACTATTAACTATAGTTATGCATGATATGATGATGATAATAGAAGTAGAGAATTGATCAGGCATTGTATGCATGCCCCTGCTGTGCTGATGGTGTCATTCATCATATTATCACGTTACTCGTTCTTTCTACACACGGTTGTCTATTTTTATAAATAAATCTCAGTATATTATAATAATCACCACAGTTATAATACTGAATAGGGTAAATATAGCATTTTGTGAGGATAGAACCCAGGGATAAAAATAGACAAAAAAACAGAGGACAGCCAAACGAAAAAAGTTTCCTTGTTACGTGCTAACACCAGCAGTGGAACACTAAATAAATATAAAAAAAACTATAAAATAAAATAAGTATACATCCTATTATTAAACAGGAAGGAGTTGCCAAAAATTGATTGGATTTTTCGTGATGGGTGGTGGAGCCAGTGTGCATAAGAGTAAAGGTCATGATGACTCGTCGGACTCTTGTACCCAACGGGAAGGCACATCCAGCCAGCAGAAAAAGTCCGGTTTCCGAATCCATCGTAAGAAGAAGCAAAAAGACGCTTCTCGACAGTCCACTGGTTCTGGTGGCGGTGGTAACCTCATCCGTCCATTTGGAGGCTCGATGGGGAAGTCGGAACGTGGGAAAACTATTTGTAAGTGAAAAAATACTATAATATATAGAAAAAAACCTAGCTTATACTTTTGAAAAGCTAAGAATTTTTGGCATGTTTTTATTATTGCTTTCAATTGGCTAACATTTTTATTTGCATAGAAAGTGAAGCTGAATATCTATCCCATTTCAGCTAGTTGAACGCATTTTTTTCTTAATTTTCAACACAGCTATATATCAACATCTCCACTCCCTTATTTTTACTTCCGCTTCTCTCTCTCGTGTGGGATTTTTCCTTTCAAGTTTCTCACATTTTGATACAAAACTCACTAGCTCTCTCCCAGCCAATACCACAACCGCACATTTTTTCATTCCCACACCACCGTTGCTCGCACTACAACTGCATCAACAGGATTAGGGTCATAAATATATATATTCCCGTTCACCTTTATCCAAATAATAGACGAAGAAAAACTTCGACTTGTTCTTCTTTAGAAATGGCTCAGTGTGTAAAAGTCCATCATCATCCGCACCTGAATTCTACTACAGTACATAATACTAAACGTACACATAAAACATAATCATCATCTTCTTCAGAGTATTTTTTTATCAACACACCTTACCGATTCTAGTTATCTAAGTGGTCCAAGAAAACTAAGAGCAAACGATAATATTATTAGCACCCATACTTCATTTCTCCTAAACCAACTCCATCCGTCCATCACCCGACTCTCTGCTCTTTGCTGATGTTTTGGCACTTTCACTAAAAATATACACACCCAAGAAAGTTGGGTGAATTGTGGAGAGAATTCTTTCCTTCTTTTTTAGATACCACCATAATGATGCATAAAGTATGCATATGGCATTTCACATGAGGTAATAACATAATAATCGTCCTTTTTCGTCGATACGGTTTGGGTGGCGATATGTGGACTTTTTTTCTCTTTTTGGATGCGGATGTCGTGTCACGTTCACACAGCATAGTATTGTGAAGTCATTGTTAATTCCAGGTCATTTTATGGCAGTCAGTCAGGTAATATTATGCTTGGACTCTTACTTTTTCTTCTTTGGCTCTTCCTCTCGTCTTATTCTTCAGTTTACGATTACTGCTCTGTAATAATAAAATACTTATAGGCTATACTACTCTAACCATTTGGATAATCGCAGAGAGAAAGTTTTCCCCCAATTTTTGCTATTGATAGTGTGGGGTACTACTTCAGTTGCTTTGAAAAACGACAACAACTACGTCGACGTTTTTCTTGTCATTAACAATGTTACTTATGCACGTAAAGTATTCACGGGAGTCCGTAAAGTACTTTTATTTTCGAGTCGCCAAACCAAACGGATTGCATTTTCCCAGCAGCAGTGCGTCAATAACCTACTTGAATGGACTAAGTGAGGGAAAATAGTACTATTATTTTCTACTATATAGAGTTTCCTACCATGAAGACGAAATGACGAGGTGTACGTCAATCTAGTAAATATTCTCTTTGTAATCTCTTTTTTTACCTTTTTTCTTTATCCTTCTTGCCATTTTATCGTAATTTACCTGACCGGCTCGTTCAGATTTTACCTGTTCTCACCGTCGTCGTCGTCGTCTTAACCTCGAGTTAGTTTTTTTTTCTTCGTAAAATATGTACTGAAAGTGGAGAAAAGTCATAGAATCCGTCCAGTTCTCATTTTGAGCCGGTCAAGTCAAGAAGTGCTGCTGTGGCAACTGCAGTTACTAATATCAAATAAAAAGGATTTAACAAATTAACTGAAGCATCTAGTGTTGAAGGGTTTGCTGTCAAGTTGTTTAAAAAAGTAAAGATTGATGCTGCTTAAAAATTAATCTTCAAAAACAATCCCGTGAGTGAATATCCTAGTCGATCAATACAATCCCGAAATAGCCAACGTGAAAAATTAATATTAAGAGTGCTGTCATTCTAGGAATTTGGACATTTGAAAATAAAATCCTAAAATCTCATCCTTTCTCCCAAAGGTACCTTAGCTGCGCAGAGTGGGTTGAAAAGTAAAAAAAAACGCGAGTACATTTATTGTGCGTTTTTTATGTGTTTGTGTGTGTGCATGTCGTCCGTGTGCACAAATATTTTTCACTGTTGTTGTGTGGATAACTTGTTTACTGACTACCATTCTTATCCCAGTAGTGGGTGGCTCTGATACAGAAAGAATAAAAAAACCTTGTTGATGTGAGTGAATAAACGGATTGAGAAAGAAAACACTTTCCGTGTTTGATCATCTTCAATTTGTTCTTTTTCCTTCGTATCGTCATCTTCATCGGCAATCCTACTTTACTTTCACTTCTTCGTCAGATATTTATTCTTCCAAACTCTTTATACTTTCAAGAAAGAAAATATATCTCTCCAGAACGAAAAAAATCCTTTTTTTTCTCCGTCTCTACTTTGCAATCCAATGAGCAAGTATAACGAGTAAATAAAAGATAATAAGTAAACATCTGAAGAAATATATTTTACTTTCATTTCTATCCTCTTTCTACCAATCCTACAGTTTACTTTAATCTAACAAGTAGACGAAGAAGAAGGTGCTCTCTCTTTGTGAATATATTAATAATAAATATGAGCCGCCTGGTATTCTTTTTCGACATTTGTAAGTAAATATATTGTATAAACTCCATTTTTCCTATCGCTTTCTTCTTTCTTCACAACACCAATTTTTTACCACATTTTCCCCCTTTTTGGTGCAATAATGGGGATAAACGTAACATCAACTATTGCTACTACTACTACTACTACTGCCGCTGCTGCTGTTCTAACTACTTTCATCACTATTATCACAAAAAACACGTCGTTATATAACGTAACGTAATACATTAACAACAGAAGGTGTGATGATGACGCTATCATGCAGTACTAAACTAACTAACAACACTACTACTAACACAGTGAACACTATAATAATATATAGTATTTCATGAACTCATCGTCAGCTCGGCATATTTATTGCAAGCGTATAATCGGAGCCACGAAAGAAACAAGAGGAAGACGAGAAGGAAATCCTTCTCATTGCCTTGCAATCATTATCATCATCACCAAACGCCACCCAGCAAACCGCATCGTCAAATTTACTTTTTTTACCAACTCAACGCCTTATAGTCGAACGGCTCTGTGAATCTCTTCCTTCTCTTTTTACTACCGACTACTTCTTTCATCTTCGAATTACTTCCAGGAACATTATCATCATCATCACCATTCCTCACGATTTTTTTTCTGCTGCCGTTGTTGTTTTTCTTTGCTTAAGCAGAGAGAGAAGAGAGAGAGTCCAAATCTTGCGTTTCCAGTTTTCTCTCTCTTATTTTTTTTCTGGTCTATTGCTTGGAGGAAAGGAAGGAGCTTGAACTAAGAACTATAAAATTGTTTTATCTCCACTCTACACACACACAGCCACACTCGTACTACTGCTAACCTAACACTAACAGCAACAAGAAGGTGGATAGATTATCTCCGGCTTTTTTCCACAACTTCACTCCTTTTTTTCTTCTTCCCTTTTCTCTCTCTCTTGTTTTGTGTGATCTTTGTACAACGTGAAACGTAGACTACTACGACTACTACCACCATAATGATTGCCTCAGTTTGGCTGAAATCATTGGCAACCTCGGGAAAAGGTAATTTAATGGAATTCTCTTCTCGTCTTAGTCACGGTCTTGCCAGGAGCAGAGATAGAGAAAACCAGGAAGAAAACGTAGAGAACGTGTACCGTTCCATGTAGAGATTGAAAGATTACGATGTATGTATGTAGATAGATGGATAGAGATAAGGATGATGATCAATCCTGAAAAACAGTTTCTGACTTGAACCCTTGCATGAACATGTTTGTTTATTATTAGCCATCCAAAAACCGTACAACTAACCTTTGAAAGAATCAAAGCGTTTTTTTATTATAGATCTTGTAGTAGAGTATATAAGGCAAGTATTGTGGCAGCTGGGGAGATGTGAAAATGGCTTTTACTTAACGGACACTCTCCACCTTTCTTGCGAACTGTTGTTCTGCCATCGGCACTATATCATGTAGGTAATTTATGTATGTATGATGATGAAAAAAACGAAATGCTTCAAAGTACTGAATACGTATGAGAAGTATCACTTGGTTTTGGTCATAAACTTTGTAAAATGCTTACACTACTCCGTTTACAGTTTAGTATATTGAAGAGCACGTCAAAAGTAATTTCCCTTGGTAGAGCACCAGCAGCAATAGCTTGGCAAGACTATTGACAAACAATTTGATCGACATTTCAGGTTGATCTTTAAAAAGTTTATAAATAGAGTGTCTGGATATGTTAAATGTACTTGGGTACATATACTTATGTCCTGGGAGGGTTTTCAATTTCCTGGAAAAAAGAGGAATATTCCGGGATATTTTATGATGCTGATGTTCCGCAGCTTTATTACATAGCTGAAACGTCAGAAAGTGTAGTATTGACTTTGTTTCAGTGTTTGTCAGTCCGTCTAGTTATCTGTCTGTGTGTACAAGATGATTTCTACACGAGACTGTAAACTTGGAATGCGTAAGGTTCTGTTGGCGATGGAAAGAAGTCATCTTTTTATGGAAATGACGCAATGACGCCCTTTGCATCATTTCCCATGGGCGAGGTCAGGGGGATTATTTTTTACTGAAACTTACTTTCAGCAGCATCTGTGTCGTCAGCTATGTAACTATGACGGCTATTTACAAAAGGTTTATTTTTTTCCTTTCTCCATATTCAAAATCAGCATAATATTATCAGTTTTGGCAAATCAGTGCGTGACTCAAATCAAAGTCAGCAGCAGCGAGTGAGTTTGATGTGGTGATGTTTGAAGTTGGTGGTGAAGGTACCACTGTTTCATTCCATCATCGGTTCTCTATCGGAATGATCATATTATTATTTTGCAAACCAGAAACACAAAAGTAGAGCTGATAGGACAGGATATTGTAGCAATATTAAGCAAGTTGTTTTCTTTCAAGTCAACCACCCGCCACACTACCAGTCAGTGGTACCGGAAAAATAAATGGTCATTCCACCTTTCACTCACTCTCTCCTCGTGTTTCCCGCAGCAGTAATAAAACTTGCAGCACAAAACTTTAGTTGAGGCTTTAAGCGTATTATATACGTGACGGAGAAAAAAAATTGGTCTAGAACTAGTTGGAAACGGTTAAGCAGTGCAATATTTGACATCGTTGTATAAAACAACATACAGGAAAAAAACCTGTACATGCAAAATCAAGCATCTGCTACACTACCGTAAATTACCCTGGCCCTGGCACATGTACAGTTCAAAGGGAAAACTATTCCATGCAAGTCGAGTTTATTGACGATAAATTATAAAGATATAATATATATTATTATTTTACATTATTGCTAACAGCAGACAATCAATGCATTGAAAAGTAGCAGAAACGTATAAAATATCGATTAATAACCGTTTGTATATATTTGCCTCAACCAAGAATTACAAATTAAGGCTTTGGTAAATCAGCTTTATAATTTCTTTGAAGAATTGATTATTAAAGTATTTAAGTTGCTATTTGATCCCTCCAAATATGGTTTTGAACCAAAATTAATTATTTCTTTTTTATTCATACGTTGCGCAGGTAAATAAAAAATTCTATTAGATTTTCAAAACGTGTCTGTACGCGCAATATATCATTTTATCATTTTTTTTTGCATAGATAAGAACATGCTATGGTCATATTATGTCGTCTGAAACCTTGCTGACCGCATCAAGATCTAAAACCAGAGATATATTTTAACCTTAAGACAGACGGACAGAGTTTGACAGTCTGAAAAAGAGTGAAGCTTTATCTGCTACTTAAACGTATTTATTTATGTTACTTTATACCGTAAAAGTAGATTACATATTTTTTTTATTTCTCTACTAGCCCTTGTGAGCTAGTAAAGTACGTCGTCATGTCTGCGGCGTTTTTCTACTTTCTGTCTTGCTATTTAGGTCATGAATGTTTAATCCTAGTTATTGTAATTTCCCTCTGTCTACATATTACAAGCTTATATATCTACATATATTATGCGCATACAATATTTTTTTCAGAAGAGAAATAACATGAGATTCTTTTGTAGTAACTGTGGCATGTATTCGCATTATGCATGTTGAGAAATATATTATTGCATTCCTGTGTAAATTTATGCAAGGTTTATTACTACTTCAACCGTCAAGAATATTTTTCGCATAGAAGCATGGTTATAGGGTCTTACGAGATATATAATGTTGACGGTGAAAGTATCACCGCATTTTTTGCATAAGGTCACGAGGATGAATCATGAAACGGTTTCTCGCTCAGAACGTGTGTATGTCTATGTATCACTGAAAGTGAATGAGATGGAAAGGTGATGAGAGCAAATAGAAAATTCAACCTGACGTGTCTTTAGTACACTGTAAAATATACAGCAGTGCTTCAGTTTGTATGACATTTACTGTTTCGTTTTTCTCTCCTTCAATTTCACTCTTTTCATATAACTACCCATCCAACCCAACAGAGTTGTTAACTTACCATTTTTATTATTCCATCTTGCTGAGTTTCACGTTTTTTCCATGGACCATTTTTTGTGTCAATAAGGATATAAGAAATGCACCCAAGATGATGTGCAATGTTGCAAAGGTACTTTTATGTTTTTTATGATTTTCTTTTTGATTGGAGAAGAAAGCGAATAAGAAAAAGAGACGACCTAATGGAACAAGCGAAAGCACTGACTGACTGACTGAGAGAGCCTTTTCATATATTTTTTCTTGAAAAAAAGGAACCTACTGGAATGGATTTTTGATGTGCTTCCTTTTCTTTCTTTTGCAATCAAAACTACTGACAAAAACGAGAGGAAGAAAAGGAATGGTGGAGAGTTGAAGAACAGAAAATCATATTTAATATAGAACAGATGTACATACACTACATAAATATGTTACACTTATTACATTAGTAACGTTTCATGATATTATTTTTTAAATGTTACGTCGATATTCATTTATGAGATGTACATTACAACAATGTATCATCGCTGCTGGATGTACATGTACAAGGATAATTTTGACAGATTCAGTCATTTTTCTTCCATCATTTCTGAATTAATCTTGATGAGAAGGGGTTTGTGGAGAAAAATTGGAGTCATTTGTTATCTTGACGATGATGACGACACAAAACCATACCAATGATAATGATTGGGATTTATCATGTGCTCGCTTCATGCCAGCTTATAATATATTCGTACTTAAAGGAAAGAAACCTGCAAGAACAAAGAGCGAATAAAGCCTTTATGTTTTTTATGAATTCAACCAAATAATATCTAGCATGTATTTATTCATAATATAATATGCAAGCATGACGATGATAGAGACATGGTGACTACAGCAGCAGCAGGATGTGCTGTGCTGGAAAATTCTGCCATCTGCATACAGATTGATGGTTAAGAATTGAAAAGGTGGCTTTTATCATCATCATCCTCATCATCTTCTATTCATTGAACACTTATTATTATTATATGATCAAATATTATACATATTTAGTTTTTTAGGGGGAATTGCTAAATGTCAAGGTGTATAGAATGTACGAGAAATAAATGTTTCATATGTGGTGTTCCTCATAACTTTTCAATAGCCGAGTATTATGCAAAACGGCGTATGCATGTGATTAGAATTGTGTGTGCTGAAGAGGAAGAAAAGCTGGCACAATATAAACCACCACCGTTATTCTGTTTCTTTCAGTGTTCAGCTCACGATCTGCGATGATGATCAGAAGGAAAAATAATAAGAGAGAGAGAGAAAGAGAGAGTGAAAGGGAAAAGATGAACAATGAAGGTTACGATTGATTAGATAGTTTCGTGCCACTTGTCCCATCGTCTTAATAAGATAGATAGGTAGGTGGCTAAATGACGTTGAGTAGGAAATTCGTGGAAGATACACAATATGTATTAGATATCCATATGTATCTACTTTTGCATAATACGTGGATACCTTTTACTTCATTAAATTAAATGAGCATAATGAAATGAGTGAGTGAATGAATAGAGATTTCTTGGAATAAATAAATCGTTTTCTCCCATTAGTCATCATCTTCGAGAAAGAACTGGTTGGATAGGTCTTCAAGGATTTTTCATCGTCGGCATTTTCCTCCCTATAGTAGTATATTAACAAGAAGGACAAACGTATCCGGGCAGTGTAGCTAAGCAAATATTTAAGTATGATGAGTTGAATAAGTATAGTAACAGCTGCAAAATGCATAAATAAGTATATCATTAATATTATTATGTATTTAAGTATTTATAGTGAACAAACAAGACTCCTAAAATTCTGGAATGGTTCTATGGAGGGATGTCGAATAATAATATTAGTTGGTATTCTTTTTTATACCATAATAATTGGACATTGATTTTGTCAAGAGCCTATTGAAATGAAAAGAATCATTCGAGGAACTAAAAATGTCAAAATATTTTTTTATTTCCAAGCAAACAACAAACACATCTGGGGAAAATATAACCCTCCTTTAGCAAAATAAAAACGAGGAAAAGATCATTCAACCATATTATATAGCGTAAACCATCAAATGCGGTTAAATTAGCGAAATAAGCCGTTATGTAAAAAAAATAATGCCACTTAACGTACTATATGTTATAAACTAAATGAAAAATATGTGGTATTAGCTACTCATTTATATTTTTGCTTTGAAGCGTAGTAATTCTTTCTTGTTGTTTCCACGTCGTAATCTTCCGGTTGGTTGCTTTGCTGATATCCGAAAGTACATTACACAATGACAGTTACATATATTTACTCTGGAGCAATTACAGAAGCTGTCCATTATATGTATTTAATAATTATAAACATTTGATATATATATACTTTTCGAAATATATATCCATTTAATAAGGTGGGTAATTCCCTCTCTCTCCTTCTCTACATTTAACCTTAAACAGAAACAAGGAGAATGAAGATAACGTGTAATAGACAAGGGGAAACGTTAAATTGATTGTGACATGTCATTGCATCATACAGTCCGCTACTCTCGAAAAACTACGTTATTATCCATTTATCGTAGCCTACTATTATTATTCACGATTATTATTATTTTTGCGCAACATTTAGTTTGTTTACTACCGTTGTTGGTCGGTTCCATGCTACCTATTGTGCGATGCTATATGTCGAGAGGATGTTACTACTATTATTATTATTACAGTTATGGATTGGTAGTATAGTGATATTCTCAAGTAAACATAAAAGAGGACAAGGGAAAGTATAATAAATCTTTGGTTCAACTGGTTCCTTTCTCAAGCTGTCGCATGATGACTGCATGGGGGTTTGGCAGTCAAATCATATCACCGATTCCAATATATTGCGATACAGATTCTATTGTCTTCGTTGTTATGCCCTGTGACCAACATTTTTTCTACATATTATTTTTTACCGTCATGCTACAGTTTTGTAACTGCCGTTTTGTAAGTACAGTTACCTATCAGGCTAGGCCATGCAGGTCAATCGATACAAATTAATAACTGGTCTATAGTTTTGGTTATCATTGTTAAACAAGCCTTGGTCAGAGTTTCGTTCATGCAAAATAATATTCGCAAAATGTGCACGTTATCGGCATTATAGGCGAGTTAGAGAAGTGTATTTAAAAACAGAGTAATTCATATTATAAAGTTTTACTGTATGAATATATGTATCCAATATGTATGTGTATATGTAATAAGCGTGCAAAAGTGAGTAAACTAGTTAGATAGAGCGATATGAAAAAATGGAACATTTCGTGAGGACTATGGTACTGTAACAGAACAGTGTCCTATGTGGCATGTATTCTGGCACGTAAAACACAAGTGGAAGTAATAAAACTAACGTTTATGACCAACTACATTAATTTACTTCGCACGCCAATACATTTCCTATTGATTTACTGATCTGAAGGAAGCCGTAGTACAGTAGAGGTATAATTGTGAGAATGTTTACATATTTCGTTGGAATCTGTCCCACGCAGAAGGAAAAAATTAGAGATAGAGGCAACAAACAATACATTTAAATTGACCTTTAATTTTATCAGGCTGTCAATCAGGTTCTCACTATAGTTTAATGTATTTGTTTTCAAAGAATTTGTCATTTAAATTTGTTAGTCAATGGATTTCCGAACAAAACCTTCCGCAGTGCAGAATGCCAGAATTGCATCTAGAACCTTCTTCCAATTATATCTTGATGAATGAAAAATTCCTGGTTTTGACATTTCGTTTTATTTTATTTTTTTAAATTCACGATTGAAAAATCCTAACCTTTACCCTATCGATTACAGCAGTGTTGTTGTCTGTTGTTCTGTATGTTTGGTATTACATATTATGTTGATGTTTATGAATTTGGAATTTATAAATATCTCGACTGCAGGCTACAGTGATTTATTTATTTGCAAATATGAATAGCAAACACGTGTACAAGTCAACATTTACATTTAACCAACCAGCAACATATGTAATCGACAGAAACCTATTCCAATTCACGTGCATACATTTCACCTTGTCATCTAGAGAATCATGCTACCTCATCAGAACTAGCTCCCTCACATGATTCCAAATGTAATGATGCATGTTTAAACCAGCATATTGCCAAATTGACAAGGTAATTGTATTTTGCCTCCCATGGGCAATAACTTCATTTCATGCATACACAAACACCAAGAACGAAAAACATGTTTGAAAATTCCATCGATTTCTCCTCCCTACCTTTCTCATCTAACAGTCAGCATATATATATTTAAGACAATTGTTTTATTATTTAACCTTCCATGGTTACTGTTATTACGATCATCCTTCCCAAAGAACACAAGGCAAGAAATAATACATATGTTTAACGTGCCACAGAACGCCTTACCTAAAATTGGTGACCACGCTCTTTATTCTAACGAAATTTACTTCATATCACTTCTTTTAAACTGCCATTCCTTAGGATTTTTTACCGACTTTTCTACGGACAAATAAAGGTGAAGGTTAAAAACACCCAGGAGCAAAATGAATACGCTATAAATTGTAATTTAAAAGTAGCATCCGTGCCTTACTCCTATTTAATGTACATACCTACATAAGATGTCGTACAACTGGCATGCATGACATGATATGTGTGTAGCGTAGCAAAGTAAAATGTAAAAATCATTGAGGTAGAACACATTATAGGGGAAAATTGCCTGCAATTTCTCTCAACTTGGCGCATCTGTTTGCTAAAAATGTACCCATAAATATTCTCTACTCCCTCTCTGCGCGTTTTGTCCTCTCTTTTCCAAACATAACCAGCACATCATTTAAAAGAAATCAGTTTCAAGGAATCGAACCCAGTTTACTCTGTGAACTTTCTCTCTACTATTCCCACTTTCTCCATACATTCGTGTCAACATGATAACATGCTGTGAATATGTTTATACGTGAATTGTCAGTCATATCAGGATAATAAATGTAATAATCATGATCATAGAGCAATGTGTAACTAGAGTAAATACAAGATGCACACACCATTATCATCTTCATTACAACCCAACAAATTTCAGTTGTATTTTGTTGTTTTCCCTTATAACGATGATGATGATGAGAATGCGTGAGTGAACGTCTTTGGAAATTGAAAAGCCCAATAGGTGGTGATTGTGGTGTGGTGTGCAGGCATGCCTGTCTATTTGTACACGCTGCTCTAATGTGTATTGCCCAATAACAATAATAGCAACAACAAAAGAGATTTTTTCTTTTTTCTCTCTGCATTCAGGCTCGATTCTGACCTTTATTATGAAAAAAGGGAATGTGAGTGTATGAGTGATGTTATTGAAAGATGAAGGAGCTTGTGATAAAATAAAGCAAACGATCCTTATAATTCTTTATCTGACATGAAGATAAAAAATGAAGGAGTTTTATAGTGTATCCAAAGGGAATAGTGATGGTTAAGAGGAAGAAGGTTGTATAATAGGTATATTTACAGTAGCAGTAATAATGGATACATTACTAATGGCTTGGTTGTTCCATTTTACTGGAATATTACATCCATCCATTCATTAATTCTCCATTCTACAAAGCCAGAGAGCACATGCAATAATAATGTGATGTGAGTGAGTGATGCATGTGTATATCCTGTTGTGTTACAAAAGAAGAACAAGATCATGACAACGCGATGCCGATGACGAGTACCAGGCTATTCTTGTGAGTCACCAGCAGACAAAAATTTATTATAAGACGGGTGCGCATGCAATCCGGTTGATGATACATTATTAGCTATTTCAAAATGAGGTATACACACCAGCATTGTTTCTTTCATCTTTTCTATCAGAGAGAAAGTCTGAACCACTCGCATTACATACAAGACAGCATATTTAGAGATTTCATTATTTCCTTCAATAGACAAATAGACACACATTATGGTATACACAGGCGTGCACACTTTTACTTTGTTATTAGCTGTTGTTGGAATGAATTTTGAACAAAACAGGGTCCTAGTTAAACGGATAAAAGTAAATGGATATAAAATGAAATCTGCACTAGTTCGGCTATCCCTGTTTGACCGTTGACTTTTTTACAGGAGCCTCAACATAGTGGATTTTTTGGTAATTTTTTTCATGCTCTTCCACCCATTCCATAATAGCTTCTGCGTTCTCTCAAAACATTTTAGTTAGCCTTGGACATGTAGTGTATAAAAATATTAGTAGTATTACATGGCGCAACAGCTTTCCAATAAGAGTAATGGCAATAATAAGAAAAATGCAAATTAAAAAGTTTCAGAAATGCGAGGCATGCAATCTCCATTTTACAATATATACTCCACAATGTGTACAGCGACGCTGCGCTGATTGTGAATGAGTAAAATATGAAATGCGGAAATTTGGCTTGACTGCTGAGTGGAACGGCTTGTGTGTGTGCACGTATATGTGGTACCAAAGTCGTTTAGTAGCAAAAAGGAAATGTCTTTCTCTCTCGTCATGGTGCTCAGCTTTTACCATACTATCGAGAGAAAGCCTTCCTGGTAGCGTTACATAAATGTATATTAATTTCATTTTTTATAATGGTTATAGTGCATGTTATCTCATTTTTATTTAAAATATCTTACCCAACTACTACTGCGTTATGATGTTGTGGTAGTGTGTAGGTGTTTGCTTCATTTTCAATATACACATGTACACATAAGCGTAAGACGGAAGTAAGCCTGCTATTAAGGTTACGCTTTATAGTTCTACCATTTGCTCAGGCGGGTTAAGTAATACTGGAGGAAAACTGTTCATGACATGATGCATTTTAAAATTATCAAGGTCCCTCGTCTTATCGTTTCCATCGAACGGCTATATATATGTTATAATTGGTTACATAAAAGGCGAAGTAGGTAATAAAAATAAGATGACGTGTAGAGCTACACTGCGTGACATGCAGTGAAATTCGATAATTTCTAGGCACGTTATTAGTTTAGAAGCTTTTAATATTATTGGTTTGTACGATGGTACGTGTATTTCAGTTTCTATTAAAAATAAAGTACATGGTTGGAAATACTACATGAACGTACTGGTAATGGGAAACTTGTTCATAGTAATAATGACGATAAATAAATTGGATAAAAGTTTAGATGTTTCTTAATAAAATAAAACTTTCGGCAGCTTTAATTTAAATTGACGGTTTATATTCGATTTTCCAGCGTGTAGAGAAAAGTTTAATTTAATAGTTTTCAAATCGCTCAATCATTTCATAGTGAATGTGTGACAGTTTACAAGTTCACCTAAAATATGAATGAAAACAAGTGGAAAAATAGTTTCAGTTTCAGAGAAAGTTAAGAATAAACTTTTATAGAGCAGAGTATTTGTGTGCAGGAGCAACTTTTAAGCTAATAATCTGACCCATGCATTCGCCAATTCCTGTACTTGTGCGAACAACATTTCCCAAAATATTTTGATAACTGACAATATGCATTCAAATGTTTTTCAACAAACAATAAGTCAACATTTGCCCATAGTGTAAAATTTTAATTGAATAATGGATTTTTAGCACTTTGGTAGCACTAAACATTTTTTTTTGGTAAATCGAAGCTGGCTTATGTTTTATTGAAATAAACCCATATTCAGGTAAAATGCTTTTATTCCTGTAAAATCAATATTTATTCCATTTTATAAAGTTAAAAAGCTTAGCGTAATACATTGTCTCTACATCGCTATATTGAAGTGGGGGTATTGTATAGCTGGGATGTCAGCTATTTTTAACTTTTTTGAGCAATATGGAAAGGCCAACATTGCGAAAGGGATTTCTAGGAAAATAAATTTGCCCAGTCCATTGGAGATTTAGTCAGAATCCAAAAATATTCTACCTTCATACCTATATACCTGGATATCATTTTCTTGGTAAATGTTATTGTGATATGCATAGCTATTATTTAACCAATCTCTTTTCAAAATTGTTACAACTATTAAACACTGTGATCTGCTAACAAGCTGTCTTCAACGTATTATAAAAAATATCTCGCTTACTGAACAAAATAAACTGCCGCCCCTGCACCATTTTTATTTTATGAGAAAGATGCTACTTAAAATATCGTGGTTGAAGGTGCAGCATGAGAAACATGCAAA